>CM073746.1:5060000-5263518 GCA_037127355.1 Schoenoplectus tabernaemontani | reverse complement strand
ATTTCCTACATTTTTAGCCTCATAACTGCATATAATTTCGTAAAAATATACGTAATTACTCCGAATTGTGCCTATTAAAAGATTATCCAATTAACACTTCGATATGAACATTCTACGACATTAATTTTGCACAAAAATTAAGTAAGATGCATTAAAAACATATGTTTAAACTAGTTATTTGAGTTTTTTAAATTTTTTGGCCGCACGAGTACGTATAATTTCTTAAAATTTATATAATTGCTGCAAATTATGCCTATTATAACATTGTTCAATTCACACTTCGATATAAATATTCTACCACACTAATTTTGCACAAAACATATTTAAGATGCATTAGAAACTGCTATTTAAAAAAGTTGTTTGTGTTTTACAATATTCATGGCCACATAACTACACATAATTTCGTGAAAATTTACATAATTACCCCAATTTATGTCTCATACAAAATTATCTAATTATCACTTCGAAATGAACATTCTACGACACTAATTTTGCACAAAACATAAGAAGGATGCCTAAAAAACGGCTGTTTAAACTAGTTGTTTGAGTTTTTCAAAAATGTTGGCCTAATAACTACACATAATTCTTGCAAATTAATATAATTACTCCTAAATATGTTTATTACAAGTTTGTCCAATTAAAATATGGAAATGAATATTCTACGACACTAATTTTGCACTAAACATAAGTATAATGCATTATAAACAGCCGTTTAAATGAGTTGTTTGAGCTTTTCAAAAATTTGGCTGCATAACTACACATAATGCTTGAAAATTAATATAATTACTCCCAAATATGTCTATTACAAGATTGTCTAATTAAAACTTCGATATGAATATTCGACGACACTAATTTTCCACAAAACATAAGTAAGATGCTTTAAAAATAGCTGTTTGAACAAGTTGTTCGAGTTTTTCAAAAAAATTGGCCGCATAACTACACATAATTTCTTGCAAATTAATATAATTTCTCCTAAATATGCCTATTATAAGATTATCCAATTAAAACTTCAATATGAATATTCTACGACACTAATTTTGCACAAAACATAAGTATTATGCTTTAAAAACAGCTGTGTTAAAAAAGTTGTTTGAGTTATTCAAAAAAATTGTCGGCATAACTACACATAATTTCGTGAAAATTAATTTAATTACTTCTAATTATATCTATTATAAGATTGTACGATGAACACTCTGTTATGAATATCTAACGACACTATTTTTTTATAAAACATAAGTAAGATATATTAGAAACTGTTGTTTAAACTAGTTATTTAAGATTTTCAACATTTTTGGCTCATAACTGCTCATAATTTCATAATAATTAATACGATTACTCCTAATTATGCCTATTAAAAGATTATCCAATTAACACATCAATATTAATATTCCACGGCATTAAAAACAGATCTTTAAACAAGTTGTTCGAGTTTTTTTTTAAATTTTGGCCTCATACCTGCATTAAATTCATAAAAATTAATATAATTACTCCTAATTAGTCCTATTATAAGATTGTCCATTTAAAACTTCGATATGAACATTCTATGGTTCTAATTTTGTACAAAACATAAGTAAGATGCATTAGAAACTGCTGTTTGAACAAATTGTTTGAGTTTTTCAACATTTTTGTCCTCATAACTGTACATAATTTCATGAAAATTAATATAATAACTCCTAATTATGTCTATTAAAGGATTATCCAATTACCACTTCGATATGAACATTCTACGATACTAATTTTGCACAAAACATAAGTAGGATCCATTAAAATAGCTGTTCAAGCTAGTTGTTCGAGTTTTTCAAAATATTTGGCCGCATAATTACAAATAACTTCTTACAAATTAAAATAATTACTCCTAAATATGCCTATTAGAAGATTTTCCGATTAAAATTTTGATATAAATATTCTATGACACTAATTTTGGACAAAACATAAGTAGGATTCAATAAAAACCGCTCTTTAACACAAGTTGTTTGAGTTTTTCAAAAAAATTGGACACAATCTTATAAATTGAAATAATTACTCCTAAATATGCTTATTATAAGATTTTCTGATTAAAACTTCTATATAAATATTTTACGACACTAATTTTGGACAAAACATAAGTAGGATGCAATAAAAACAACTGTTTAAATAAGTCGTTTGAGTTTTTCAAAAATTATGGCCGCATAACTACATATAATTTCGTACAAATTAATATAATCACTCCTAATTATGCTTATTATAAGGTTGTCCAACTAAAACTTCGATATGATTATACTACGACACTAATTTTGCATAAAACATAAGTAAGACGCGTTAGAAACTGTTATTTAAACAAATTGTTGGCCTCATAATTATACATAATTTCTTGAAAATTAATATAATTACTCCTAATTATGTCTATTATAAGATTATCCAATTACCACTACGATATGAACATTCTACGATGCTAATTTTGCACAAAACATTTGTAGGATTCATTAAAAATAACTGTTTAAACTAGCTGTTTGAGTTTTATCAATAATTTTGGCCGCATAATTATAAATAAGTTCTTAAAAATTAAAGTAATCACTCCTAAATATGTCTATTATAAGATTTTCTTATTAAAACTTCGATATTATTATTCTACGATACTAATTTTGTACAAATCATAAGTAGGATTCAATAAAAACAGGTCTTTAAACAAGTTTTTTGAGTTTATCAAACGCATAACTAGACATAATATCTTATAAATTAAAATAATTACTCCTAAATGAGCCTATTATAAGATTTTCCGATTAAAACTTATATATGAATATTCTACGACTCTAATTCTGCACAAAACATAAGTAGGATGTATTAGAAATAGTTATTTAAACAAGTCGTTTGAGTTTTTCCAAAAATTTGGCCGCATAACTACATACAATTCCGTACAAATTAATATAATTACTCCTAATTACGCCTATTATAAAGACTGTCCAACTGAAACTTCGATATGAATATTCTACGACACTAATTTTGCACAAAACATAAGTAAGATACATTAGAAACTGCTATTTAAACAAAATATTTGAATTTTTTGACAATTTTGGCCTCACAACTGTACATAATTTCATGAAAATTAATATAATTATTTATAATTATGTCTATTATAAGATTATCCAATTAACACTATGATATGAATATTCTACGATACTAATTTTGCATAAAAGATAAATGGGATGCATTAAAAATAACTGTTTAAACAAGTTGTTTGAAATTTTCAAAATCTTTGGCTGTGTAACTACACGTAATTTCTTACAAAAAGTTAATATAATTACTCCTAAATACGCCCATTATAGGATTGTCCAATTAGAACTCCGATATGAATATTTTTCGACACTAATTTTGCACAAAACATAAGTAACATGCTTTAAAAATAGCTGTTTAAACATGTAGTTTGAGTTTTCTCAAACATTTTGGCCGCATATCTTCACCTAATTATACCTATTATACGATTGTCCAATTAACACTTTTATATGAATATCCTACAACACTAATTTTTCAAAAATATAAGTAAGACACATTAGAAATTACAGTTTGAACTAGTTGTTTAAGATTTCCTACATTTTTAGCCTCATAACTACATATAATTTCGTGAAAATATACGTAATTACTCCGATTGTGCCTATTAAAAGATTATCCAATTAACACTTCGATATGAACATTCTACGACATTAATTTTACACAAAAATTAAGTAAGATGCATTAAAACGAGCTGTTTAAACTAGTTGTTTGAGTTTTTCAAATTTTTTGGTCGCGCGAGTACATATAATTGCTGCAAATTATGCCTATTATAACATTGTTCAATTCACACTTCGATATAAATATTCTACCACACTAATTTTTGAACAAAACATATTTAAGATGCATTAGAAACTGCTATTTAAAAAAGTTGTTTGTGTTTTTCAATATTCATGGCCACATAACTACACATAATTTCGTGAAAATTTACATAATTACCCCAATTTATGTCTCATACAAAATTATCTAATTATCACTTTGAAATGAACATTCTACGACACTAATTTTGCACAAAACATAAGAAGGATGCCTAAAAAATGGCTGTTTAAACTAGTTTTTTGAGTTTTTCAAAATTTTTGGCCTAATAACTACACATAATTCTTGCAAATTAATATAATTACTCCTAAATATGTCTATTACAAGATTATCCAATTAAAATATGGAAATGAATATTCTACGACACTAATTTTGCACTAAACATAAGTATAATGCATTATAAACAGCCGTTTAAATGAGTTGTTTGAGCTTTTCAAAAATTTTGGCTGCATAACTACACATAATGCTTGAAAATTAATATAATTACTCCCAAACATGTCTATTACAAGATTGTCCAATTAAAACTTCGATATGAATATTCGACGACACTAATTTTGCACAAAACATAAGTAAGATGCTTTAAAAATAGCTGTTTGAACAAGTTGTTCGAGTTTTTCAAAAAAATTGGCCGCATACCTACACATTATTTCTTGCAAATTAATATAATTTCTCCTAAATATGTCTATTATAAGATTATCCAATTAAAACTTCAATATGAATATTCTACGACACTAATTTTGCACAAAACATAAGTATTATGCTTTAAAAATAGCTGTGTTAAAAAAGTTGTTTGAGTTATTCAAAAAAATTATCGGCATAACTACACATAATTTCGTGAAAATTAATTTAATTACTTCTAATTATATCTATTATAAGATTGTACGATGAACACTCTGTTATGAATATCTAACGACACTATTTTTTTATAAAACATAAGTAAGATATATTAGAAACTGTTGTTTAAACTAGTTATTTAAGATTTTCAACATTTTTAGCTCATAACTGCTCATAATTTCATAATAATTAATATTATTACTCCTAATTATGCCTATTAAAAGATTATCCAATTAACACATCAATATTAATATTCCACGGCATTAATTTTGCATAAAAAAATGAGTATCGTGCATTAAAAACAGATCTTGAAACAAATTGTTCGAGTTTTTTTAAACAAATTGTTGGCCGCATAACTGCATTAAATTCATAAAAATTAATATAACATAATTGTTGGCCTCATAATTATACATAATTTCTTGAAAATTAATATAATTACTCCCAAACATGTCTATTCGACGACACTAATTTTCCACAAAACATAAGTAAGATGCTTTAAAAATAGCTGTTTGAACAAGTTGTTCGAGTTTTTCAAAAAAATTGGCCGCATAACTACACATTATTTCTTGCAAATTAATATAATTTCTCCTAAATATGCCTATTATAAGATTATCCAATTAAAACTTCAAAATGAATATTCTACGACACTAATTTTGCACAAAACATAAGTATTATGTTTTAAAAATAGCTGTGTTAAAAAAGTTGTTTGAGTTATTCAAAAAAATTGTCGGCATAACTACACATAATTTCGTGAAAATTAATTTAATTACTTCTAATTATATCTATTATAAGATTGTACGATGAACACTCTGTTATGAATATCTAACGACACTATTTTTTTATAAAACATAAGTTAGATATATTAGAAACTGTTGTTTAAACTAGTTATTTAAGATTTTCAACATTTTTGGCTCATAACTGCTCATAATTTCATAATAATTAATACGATTACTCCTAATTATGCCTATTAAAAGATTATCCAATTAACACATCAATATTAATATTCCACGGCATTAATTTTGCATAAAAAATGAGTACCATGCATTAAAAACAGATCTTTAAACAAGTTGTTCGAGTTTTTTTAAAAATTTTGGCCTCATAACTGCATTAAATTCATAAAAATTAATATAATTACTCCTAATTAGTCCTATTATAAGATTGTCCATTTAAAACTTCGATATGAACATTCTATGGTGCTAATTTTGTACAAAACATAAGTAAGATGCATTAAAAACTGCTGTTTAAATAAATTATTTGAGTTTTTCAACATTTTTGTCCTCATAACTGTACATAATTTCATAAAAATTAATATAATAACTCCTAATTATGTCTATAGAAATGAAAATTGATATAGAAATGAATTATCATTAACTTTATTTCTTATTTTTAAATAATATATAATATCTTAGAATATAAAAACATAAATAAAATACTTGAATTTTATTTCAAAGAAAACAAAAATATGCAATTAAAAGTTTGCATTATAATTTAATATTCTAAATATTTAATATTGAAATATCAATAGAACATAACTAAACTTCGATTATATTGATTACATTTCACTGCAACTGTTATAAAATATAAATATATCGATGATATACAAAATAACAGTAAAAATATATATATATATATATATACAATATTACTCATCATCTCATCAAATTTTTAAATAAAGTAAAATTAGTTTATTTACATGCTATAATGATAGATTTGATTATTAATTTATTATTTAACTTTTATTTTTTACATGATATATTATGATAGTTCAGAAACCTTTAATCTAAAAAGGTACATACTATTTATAACAAGATATAATATCATTTGTAATATAATATTTTTTATTTTCCATATTTTTTATTTTATTATCATCTCTATTAATATTTTATCAAAATGCAAGATATATAAAAGGAGGCTGATAATAGTCCCCATAGTTTTATCCTCAAAGAAAATCCCCAAGTATTGACTACAATATGATCAGTGAAGCGTCTAAGTCAAAAGTCACGACTGTCCATTTTATTCCGATACTATTTATAGCAACCTGTAAATTTATTTACATGTAATAATTTTATTATTTATATTTTTCATAGCACCATAATCAGCGCGCCATCAATTGATTTTCATTCTGACATTATTTATATCATTAGTTGTCCCTATTTATATTTACTGTGCCAGTTACTAAAATTCTAATAACTTAAAATAATGTTATTTGATATCCATGTTATTTATATCTACGTTTTTGGTAATTATTGTATCTATTGGCTTCAACTATCAATTGTATTTATATCTATTAATTTTTGCTATATACATCAACCGGCTTTGGTGGTTAAATTTCACCATTTATACAAATAAATAATCACAACACTTGATATAAATAGCACAGTATAATAGATATAAGTAAATTTGATAGTTTTTACCAAGTACTAACTCTCTCTAATTTTCTTAAAGAGACGCTATTTCAATTTCATTTTTTTTTTTTGAATTATTAATGTGCTATGCAGTTATAAAAATGGAAAGTCAGAAACATATAAAAAGTTAATTGAATATTTAAAATGGAAATTTTTCGTTTGGGACAATGAATGAGGATAAAAGGCTTGGGACGATAATAATATTCCTATATAAAATTATAAATAAAAAAACCTAAATATTTTAAAGTCATATTAAATTTAAATATTATAATAAATTAAACTTAAATGTAAAAAAATTCATCACGTATGCTTGGACCTCTCAAAAAGTCTCACCAAAAAACGCACAAAAACATGCGCCGCCCGGCTATCAATCCAAAAAGACAAAAATTACTTTTGTAACCGAGCGTGTTTTGCGCGCACTGGTTATAACCTAACTCTATTTTATAATTTCCGCAGAACTACCATTTTTTCTTAGTTCTTTTGCTTTGCTTTTTAATTTTTCCCCTTAGGTCTTGATGGTGTTTGGAAAACAAAACCATTGCTAGACGAAAAAGCAATCATGGGAGTTCTGCAACTCAAATCAGGAGGCCCAACTGTTGGACAATGGGTAAGAGGGATTTTTTTCCTACCTATTTCATCTATTTGATTTGTTGGCTTGCTCAACGGTAACCCTTTTTCTTCTTTTATCTCATCGCCCATGAAGAAGTGTACTTTACAGATCTAGAGGAAAGGAAATCTCCATGCCTTAGATATGTAATCCTTCTCCGAGAATTTAAAGGCGATGCCAAGACATCCAAAGAGAACTGACACGTGTGCACACGCATGAGAGAAGGGCCCGACATCCATGGCTGCGCCTCCACTGGTCGCGACATCAACTACGGAAGATTGCGGAAGATGAATTTACTGGTAAGCATGAATTTCAAGTTCTCAGGATTGTTGAAGTGATCGATTTCAAGGTCAGATTATCTGATTTGTAACAAAAATCTTTTTGTGATTCTTCTGTGAATGGTTATTGATACAAAGGTTCTGGAGCATAGTATCAGTTAGACAACTAATCAATACAAAATGGATCGGTATACTATAAGAACATGCTGAATTGGTCCAATTATGCCAGATGATCATGGAGTTTGTAATTAGATCTGGTCTCTCGGATGGCTAATATTATGGCTTTGGTTGTAGTTTCTAGGACAGAGCCTGATAATTTAATTGCTCTGGATGATTTCTGGTTTGTATATGCAATTAAGCAAATGACTGATATTAGATTATATCATTTGTATGTTTGCTGCATTGTGCATGAAGCAAATATAATTCATTAGATCACTACACTTGGGCTGCAGAAAAAATGATTAAGCTTACAATTTTGGGTTGTTTGGAATTTTATAGCAAACTATAATCAGTATGTAAAGAAGTTTGAATTTTAGGTCACTACACTTGGCGCGTATTCGAGTTAGTTTTACATGGAATTTGACCTCTAATTTAAATGTCAAATCATCGTTTCCTAATACAGGACAGCTTATGAAAAAAGTTGAATCATTAATTGACAAATCATTGTATGTCTTGCAGAATTTTTTTTTTATGATAAAACCCATCTGCAATATTTTGGATAATTGCAACACCCCTTTTCTATCTATTATTTAATTGTGAGTGATGATTGAAATTAATAACTGCTATATCAATGTAGGTTGATCTTTGCATACTGAAACCAGTTGCCAGTAAATACTCATCAGACATCAACTCAACTGTTCAATTTGTACTTTTTTCTATTTCTTTTGTTATTTATATTTTATTTTGGATTTATTTTCTGCAACTGATAACTAATATTTGTTTCAATCCTCTCTGGTTCACTTCTCTTTCGCTTCACCATCTTTGCCTTTGTTAATGAAACTGTAAGCATGTTGATCTATTTGTTCAAATTTAATTATCTTTTTTCAGGGGTTTATCGAAGAGGGTTTTTCACTAGTACTCTATTTGTCATAAAATCTCATTCTTCTTCAATGCCTAGCTCTTATTACATGAATTTTTCAGTTAGTACACACAATTTGCCATGTAATTATAGGACCAGCTATAATGTATTCCTTTTGTTTTGATTTCCGATTAATAACAATTTACAGACATTTGATGCATATGTCGTAGGGAAGGAAAATGCACCCGACATAGTGGTTTTGCAGGAATGACGAGGAGTTGATTTTGAGATAAAAAAAAACCATGCTATCCACATTTCTCAACTTGGTCAAGGCTATAAAGCTATTATCCCTGAGTATGTACTCTTCAATTTTAACTTTTAATTTTATTTTTAATATTTCTGAGGAGAATGGTAAATCTTTGTATTATGATATCCAACTTCTTCAAAAGTTTGTCTTTTATTAATCAAAATTTTAAAATAGGTTAGTGGATACTTCAGATGAAATTGATATAACTTGTATATTTCCAGGAGTTCATCATAGTCATTATTTTATATACTTCAGCAATGTAAAGATAATAAGGATTCTAGCCGGGACAATTCAGGGACAAATCCGATTTGCTAGGGCAGTGCACATATAGGAATCAGAAAAGGAGAATCAAACCAAAATTATCCATAAATAAAAGGACGGTACCTTTGTGATTCTCTGTTATCACTGCATTGTAATCGAGTGTTGCGGCCTTCTTCAGAGGATATAGCTCAACAACAAAGTGCAAAACTGATTATATTTTGATCTCAGCCATTTCAATTTCTTCAATGATTTTGATATTTGAATTAGCTTGTACCGTGGAAAGGTGGGATTGGATGTGGCAGAGGCACAACATCTAATGAATGGCCTCGACTAGCAGGGTGTTGTTAAGGACATTCGTGCTTCAATTAACTGGCTTAAGGATAATGACTCCTCCAAGGTAATTTTTTTCTTTTTGCCATCTAAATATAATATAATTGTTCTGGAAGATACAGTTCCATTTTTCTTAGTTAACTAAGGCTAATGCTGTGAGAATACATTGGCTACTTCATTAACCCTCCTGGACAGTGTTTTAAATGTGGCCGTAGAATTTACTTGAAGAAGAGGATTTGTCTATTCTTCATTAGAGCAGAATTGCAGAATTTACTTCATTAGAGCAGATTTGCAGAATTTACTTGAAGAAGAGGATTTTGTCTATTCTTCTTAGGTCAAAGCATTGTCCTTGCTGTATTATTAAGTTTTGCCCCTTGAAGAACATAAAAGAAATCTCATGGTAAATACTTCTCAGTTCTTATATTTTCAAATTTATAACATTTTTTTCTTGAATGGTCCTGTAACACTAACAATGTAATCCTGTCAATAGTATGTTCAATCCAATATTTATAAATAACTTGGTATGTTACTGTGTGTTTATGAAAATTTTAACGAGCACAACCTCAGAATTGTGACACAGTTGGAGAGGACAATTAACATTAAATTGGTACTGTATTTTGACATTAAACTTTGCCTCCTTTGTTCCTCAGGGAACATACTCCAATATGTGATAATGTTGTCATGATTCTTGCTATGATCGATAATTTTGGTTGATTTAGTGCCAAACTGGTTTTGTAGAATCCTCTTAGTCGATGATTTTGGTTGATACTCACAAGATATGTTGGTTTTCTCTTCATATATGTTATAGTTTCTTTTTCAATTTGTTTTAAAAAGATTTGCATGAATCCTGTAGTGCGGATCATACTTTTTATGATACAAATTTATAACATTTCCGAAGTTTATTTTTTTCCTTGAAATAATATGCCACGACAAAACTTGTTGTTTTCAAAAGCAAGCATTATACTTTAGTCAAATATCAAATGACGTATCTTTTCAGTTTGGTATTTCAATTTTAGGTGTTGGAAAGTCATGTCTTCTATTGTAATTTACTGACAAGCAGTTGCACCCTTTGTATGACTTGATAATTGATGCCGAATTTGTTAACTATAGAAAACAAGCCCGCTAGGCTCCATATTTGAGATACAATATATATTTTTAATTAAATGGATATATCATTACAACAACAACAAAGCCTTTAATCCCAAATAAATTGAGGTAGGCTAGAAATGAAACCCAATCGGAAAACATAAGATCAAAGATCTCAAATATCAGTGATAATAATGAATATGATGGAAGAAAAAAAATAAAAATAAAATAATAATATATAAATAAAGATGATAATGATAATGATAATATGCTAATAATAGTAGCAATAATAACAATAATAATAATAGTACAATAAACCTCTATTATAAAATCTATTTCTAAATCCTAAAATCCTATTTTAAAACCTAATTCTAAATTCTAAATCTTAAAATCCTATCTAAACCTCTATTTCTGAAATCTATTTCTAAATTATAAATCCTAAAATCCTAAAAAAATCTAAGAATATGAAGTCTATAACTCGACTATTAGTCTATAACTCCTAAATCATGGTTCAGGTACATGAATTGCTATCTTCCACGCACTCCTATCCAAAGCAAGCTTTTTGGGTATATTTCATTCCTTCAAATCTCTTTTTATTGCTTCCTCCCATGTCAGTCTCGGTCGACCTCTTTCTCTTCTTGTATTTTCAGGACGACTTAAAATATCGCTGTGTACTGATGCTTCAGGAGGCCTTCGTTGGATATGACCAAACCATCGCAAACGATGTTGGACTAGTTTGTCTTGAATTGGTGCTACCCCAAGTTTGTCCCTAATATCATCATTTCTGATTCGATCTTTCCTTGTGTGGACACATATCCAACGCAACATCCGCATTTCAGCTACACTCATCTTCTGGATGTGTTATCCTTTTGTAGTCCAACATTCTGCGCCATACAACATCGCGGGTCTAATCACCGTCCTGTAGAACTTGCCTTTTAGTTTGTTTGGGACCTTCTTGTCACAAAGAACACCGGATGCTTGTCTCCATTTTACCCATCTAGCTCTTATTCTATGACTCACATCTTCATCGATCTCTCCTTCCCTCTGCAACATCGATCTCAAATACCGAAATGTGTCATTCATGGGTACTACTCGTCCATCCAAATTAACATCTCCGTCATCTAAATTTTCCCCGCTGAACTGACACCTCATATAATATTTTAATCGTTGAATCTCATTTTTAGTCACTTTGCATTACGTTTTGTGATGAAATTCTAGGCCGGACAAGTGTCATTCAGGTCAATTACCAGGTCTTATTATAGAGGGGCTGCTGGTGCTCTTCTTGTATATGACTATTCTAGGTTCAGAGAAATCTTTTTGTTTGAAGTACAGGTTCAGAGATTTCTTAGTTAGTCCTCGAAGGCTTTGAATTAGCATGAAGGAGACGTTCAACCACTTGGCCAGATGGCTAGAGGATGCAAGGTAACATGTAAATAAAAATATGATAATTATCCTTATTGGGAATAAATCTGATCCGGCCTACAAGAGAGTCTCAGCATTGAAGACGAGGAGCAGTTTGCCAAGAAGTATGGACTTATTTTCATGGAGTCCTCTGTCAAAACTGCTCAGAATGTTGAAGAGGTAAAATTTTAGATCATGTTATGTTCTATCTTTTTGCTACTAGGCCCTGGCTCCCTATTTGTGTCTTTCTGGATGAAATGATAGAGGTGAAGCAGTGATTATTTAGTAACATTTCAGAGGGGAATTTAATAGGCATTATGCTGCGAACTAAAATTGCACTATTTACCATTTTATATGATAGTAGTCTAGCTATTGAGTGTTCGGAACGTCGGATTACATCAATTTTACCTCCTGGATGGAGCACCACTACTGATTTAAAAGCCAAGGCCACACTAAACAATATTTTGAATGACCAGTCTTAATTGCTTTATTTGCCGAATTACTTGCTCTCACTATTTCAATTTTGTTATGTTTGGTAGACTGATATACTGAAGGCTTTTTATTGGTTTATTTCATAGGTTATAAGTTATTTAATTATCATTTTATTATTTTATCATCATATTATCCCAACGTGTGTGTGTTGAGGGAGCATTATGCATACCTGCAAATCTCAAGACCGAAAAATTACTATAAAATACAGATTATATTGTCTGTACTTATTTCTTCCTACTTCTACAAGAAATGATTTAAACTAGCCTTAATTTAATATGCTCTATTTATTTACAGAAGTGGTACATACACTTGATAGCCACGTGCTTTTTTGTGGTGAGGGTGACATGTATTTTCTTTTCATATTCTTTTTCAATAGGATGGTCTAATGTTCATTAAAATTATTATTCCATGTCAGTCTGTTCATTTACAAGTGTGAAACTGTAATACACTGTTGCTAATATAATCATAATCAACTTTAACCATATTTTTTTCGTTTTTATTTCTTGACTTTAAGATGCCTTTTTACATTTTGATTGATTGATTCATCCCATTTAATCTATTTCAGGGTGCCTTTCTTATTATCGAGTAATATATGGTGGCTTAGGTAAGTACCAGAATAAACGAAAATTGGACATGACATGCATGCATTACCCAAGTTATAAGAATTCAGAATGTGCAGCTTTCAAATTTGATGTTTTTAAAACAGTGTTTGACAGAAGATCAAGTTCCACGTTATCTTTTTTTTTTTGTGTGTATATGTTTGTTTATTGGGCTATATTCCAAGAAGTGTATAATGGAGCTTTAATGTAATTTTACTTGTATATACCCACCAGTTAATTTTAGTTTTTACCTGTGATGAATTTTTGATAGAATAAAAGGATACATGTGGCAATAGCACTATATAAGATATAATTTTTCAGAGTATAGTTTTTAATTATGGTTATAAATTAAATTATTATATATAAGAGTCTGCGCATAAGAGCGGATATATTTACTAGTTATTATTAAATCAGCAACCGAAGCTCAGCACTCTGTGGAGCCTTTTCTTTTTCTTTTTTTTTTAACTCTGCAGAGGTTTTCGTTCGGGGTGGTGGTGGGGAGGCTTGATGAGGCAACTCCGTCTCCCGGTGGCGATACGAGATGTCTGCCCTACCAATTTTGTTAGTTTGGTCAAAACGGGTACCGGAGAACTGCGGTTGGAGCTAACCTGGAAGGAGAGCTGACAGCTGAGGTTCTGTTATTAGACAAGCGTTTTCAAATCGGCGTATAACTGGAGGAATGCTTAGATAACAGTCACGATAAGTCAAATCGAATGCTGGTAAAGTTCTGATCTTACTTGTTCACTGTCGAACTTCAGAGCTTTAACGGTATCTGGAGAAAGCAAATAGTATTGGTACCTGTTACTGGTATGACAAAGTCTGACAAATTTGGACCTGATCCAATGACCCTTCTGAATTCTTATCCACTCATTGGAACGGAACCAAAATCATAGGATTTAAGTACTCAAATGATTCAAACACACTCTTGATCCGAAAGTGGATATAAATTTAGAGTTCTAAATTGGTGCTTACTTGGTATGTGTTGAGGAATATAATTAAATAGAATTAGTTTAAGAATAAAAAAATAATAATTAAAATAAAAAGCAAAATGTACTGTTAGATTTTTTTTTACTGTTGGACTACTTTACCGTTAGAATAACGTTAACAGTTTTGTATAAATACCGATATAGAGAATGTAAAGAGTTAGAACAAATCAATAAAATTCAATCTTTCAATTTTATCATTTCTTTCTCCAAATTTCTACAGTATGAGAGTGGAACACGGTCTGAGAGTGGCATCGACTATCCGGTATAGCACGGCAAGACGCGACATGGTTTTAAATTTATGATTTAATCATATCGTGTCTAACTTTTTAAAAAGTCAGTCCGACACGGCACACAACACTACAAGATCTAAAAATTACATAGAAACATAACACAATACGATATAAAATATAGATATATCCTATCATCCATTAGATATAACCTAATCGTTTGTAGGACCAGCTTATTCAAAATCTTCAAAATACAAAGACTATTAATCATATATACTTAAAAATTCTATAGTCCTGGATTTGTATATTTCATTATTATGAAAATATGTCTTATTATTTTAATTTGGATCATTCAACTAATTAAACTGTCAGTTTTTGAATTTTAGGAGTATTTTTAAATAAATCTTAATCGTTTGTAGGATCGATTTATTCAAAATCTTCAAAATACAAAGACTATTAATCATATATACTTAAATTTATAGTCTTGGATCTGTATATTTCATTATTATGAAAATATGTCTTATTATTTTAATTTGGATCATTCAATAAAAATAAATGAACTAATTAAACTGTCAGTTTTTGAATTTTAGGAGTATTTTTAAATAAATCTTATTTATTGGTTTTATCTTATAATTCAAGTTGGAATAATAGAGTTATTTTTTGATATGATTATACACAACACGACACAACACAGTTAACACAGCGTGTCTTATTTGTGTTGTGTCATAATCATGTCGTACCGTCTCTCTATTAACTTTAGAGATGATACGGTTCAGCACGGAAAAAAAGACAGTATAGCACGGCTTGAGATAAGGTATACTTTAACAACACAATACAGTACCAATTTAAAACACAAAATTTAATCCCATCATGACAAATTGAAGTCAATATTGGTTGAACCAGAATCTGAAAGGACTACTGCACGTATTGTGCCTATTTAATAGACTGTACCACCTTGACTAACAATACAACAACACAAATCTGATTATACTTGCATGGTTTCCAAGCCTGTTGAATGGGAACACTTTTGTTGAACCAGTTCTTTTTCTTTTTTGAAAGAAAAAAGAAGACGGACTTACTGGTAAAAAAAACAATTATTTTAAGAAGAACTCTAGGAACAGGCACTCCATTGTCACATATTTCTCTTCAGAACCAAGTACTTCACAAATTGAAAATGAAACTGTGTCACCATGGAAAAAATCTCAATGCTGTGACATGTGAAATTCCCCCAATCCTTTCCTTACTGTATCAAATTCAGTAAAGAAGGCTTTCAATTTTCAGTCAACACTGGAAATATGAAGTGTGTGCTGAAATTGAACCTCATAAAAACCTGGCAAAGCTGCTACGTGCTCAGTCAGTGCAGGAAAAATAACGTTTCTATACATGAAGGGCATGAAGATGATTATGGGGCACATGTAAATGATGGATTATGGGCATATATTTATGCTTCTAAGCCATTTTATAATGGGAAGAAAAATAGGATTATTACTTATGAGCACTCACATGAACGAGTTTGGAGAGCAAGTCAGATTATGTTACGATTTGCGAGAGGCTAGCGGGGTCGGTTTTTTCTATTTGTTAAAATAAACTCATGCTGAACTAACAAATTTATGTCAAGTTAAAAAATAAAATTGTTTTTGTTTTATCCTTGCAAGTGTTACGTTTTATATATTTGTTGTTTTTTTTTTTTTTCAATTATATAGTAACTGTTGGAAAAATTAATGCAGAAAAGTCAAAATTTATTTTTATTATTTTATATTTATTGTCAACCATATGGATGTCTTCATAAACTTTAGAAATTTAAGGACTAAACTGAAAATTCATCGGTATTCTTTGAAGAGGCGTATTTGCTCCGATACATGGTAACATGGGCGCTTGCATGTGCTCTGTTATATACCCATTGATCATTATTGACAAAATGAGGATTAGAAACTTGGTAGCCTCTTAACAGATTCCATTCGCTCTCTCACTTTTTACCGAGTCGATGGAAACAACCCAATTCATTTTGATTCCTTTCCTTCTCCGATAATGTCCCCGAAATTGATTTTGTTAAGAACAAAAAGAGAGAACTTCATTTTCAAGCAAGGAAGACAAAGGGACTGTTAATCATATTGCAAGTAATACTTTTTTATTTCTAGATAATAAATAGGAAGATGAGAAACCTTGACTTGTATGGCAAAAATAAGGATAGCAAATCACCCAAGAAAAGCTATGCTTTCCTCTCTTTGAACCCTACCCCATTTCACTCCTAAAAATTACCCTTTGTATTATGCTAAACCCCACAATTTTCTCCCAAATCCACAAAGAGGAAAAAAAAATTATGACCACACAAGAAAAAGATGGACAGTCAGCCCCAAAGCTCCAACTAAAGCTGTTCGTGGACCAGCATTCAAATCGGGTCCTATTTGCAGAAGCCGGCAAGGAGGTAGTCGATTTCCTGCTTGGCCTCCTTAGAATTCCTCTCGGCATGGTAGCGCACCTTCTGGAGGGAGAGCAGATCCCTGGGTCACTGTTTTCCATTTATTCTAGCATGCAGAATCTCAATGATACATACTTGATATCATCGGACCGTGACACACTCCTCAAGCCAAGGTTGCCATCAGTGTCACTCCCCCTCCTTGAGCATGACCCACCAGCTCCTGTGACACCACCTAAGATATATTATAGGTTTGTAGAATTTGTGTGTGCATGTGTTTTTCTTCTCTTTCTCTCTGGTTTTACATTATTAAGAATCAAGTTAGTACAATAATTACTAAATTACATGTTTCGCACATTTCTTTGAATGTTATTAGGCAGAAGCACAACTATTGAGTCAATCTAGGTTTTGGTATGGGTGAATCTTGGTGAAACCTAAGCGGTTCACGTATACATAAAATTCACATTTTTGAATTAAAATAAGTTGACATGTCATAATGACTGATTAAGAAAGAACATATTCATTCCAGGTGTACAGGCAAGGTAGGACCTTGCAGAGGGAACCCATTATGTGTGACCGACACAAAATGGATGGTTTGCTCCAACTGTCACAACCTTATGATCACTGAAATGAAATTTATAGAGAAACCGAAAGCAGATGATGGTGAACCCGGCTATGTAAAGGGACTCATCACGTACCTGGTGATGGATGATCTATCCGTGATGCCCATGTCGACTATATCTGCTATTGTATTGCTTAAAAAATTTCAAGTGAAGGACTTATCTATGCTAAGTGAAATGACCATTGAATTTGGGATGAAAGAGGTGGTTGATTTTCATCATATCTTAATTTTTCATATCCTTGCAAGTTACACTAGATTATGCGATGTATTGGAGGGAATTAATTTCATTATTGGATTTAAAATGAAGTATGCATTGGAAAACATGCATGGGTGAGAACTAAGGATCACAACTTAAAATTCTGTAAATCATTCACCTGGGCTCGATAATTTAGCTAAAATTTATTGTCAATCTAAATATAGTTTTATAATATGATATTTTAAGGCGATAAAATATCTCATTGATTTAATAAATTCTGATGTGATTCTACTTTTGTAGAGTTTGGAATTGATGAAGTCTTCACTTCAATCGTCAACTGTGTTGACTGACGTGTTCATTTCGAAGCCACTGGTGGAAATTGATCGATTGCAGACAACATGAAAGTGCTTCTCAATTGTATATCCATCTCTATGGAAAAATAATATGCAAATTAATATGTTCATTCAAATAGCTATCAAAACTATTTATGATAATCTATTTTCAGTGGCTTTCCTAAGTATCAGTGGGCCACCCACGTCATACATTGGTTATTTGGTTATGGTTGCATGAGTAAGAATCTGGTGCTCGTTTTTCAAACGAGCAGGATTCTACTTGGAAATCCGACGACGATGAATATCTTGAATTATGTGTGCACAAATTCCGAAGAGATGAAATGCACATCTACCATTCGATCCCGACGAGTAGAAATCTGTTCGTTTTTTTGACGAGCAGCAAATCTCGTCGCATGGTTGCATAGGATCAGAATTCCAAAGACCATCTCGTGATTACTATACTGGGTGTTTATGAAAAGGGTTTCTTTCAGCATGGAGTAGAAAAATTGATGTTATGTAAATAAAGCATAATGATTATTTTTATTTTTATCATTATTTCTTATTAAATGTATAAGTGTATTGATTCTACAATGATCAGAACTGACTAAAATTCATTGAGAACATGAATCATTCGATATATTATAGATTTTTTTATAAGGTGATAGATAGTACAAAAAAATGAATTTTTGTTAAATACATAATACATCTACTATATTAAAAACTACGGAGTTCTTTTTGCTTGACAAATTTGTGAAACAATATGTCATTGATGTTTTGCCATTCATTCAAAATGAAAAAAAAAAACAATTTTGTAATAAAATACATCATACATGATACATGCAATGATGAGACCAAATGATCACAAAGGAAGAAAACCTATCCGATGAGAAATAACTTGGTACAGTTATCAACAAAAAAATTACTTGGGACCATGCAGCTCGATTTGCCATTTGCCAATCCACAAGTAATTTCCATGTTTTGCCAAATCCTTCTGAATTTGTAATTTACTATAGTTTCCATTTTAAGCTCTCACCAGGCTATCAACTTCACTCTCTTTCTTCCAAACAGATATCACTAAGATATGATCCTCTCCTTCTCTCGCCACAACCCTATTTACATCATTTTTCTCTAGGACGCCTTCATGGTCCAACTCCCATCATTGAAGGTACTACCGGTATATCCTATAGAAATATAGAATTGACAAAACGGGAACAGATTATCATAACAATTTCTTTTTGGAGAGCCCATCTTAGGATCGCATGTACAGATGGGCTAAGATCATTACATGTCACCCAGCCCAAATACCAGAGTACTGTCTTGGAGGTGCCAAATCTTTGCAGCTCATTTCAGTGATACTGGCACCAAGTTTTGAGCTCTATGTGTGAAGGACTAACGCGCCAAATTGTCAAAATTATAGGTTAAAGGCTGCTCAGCCGTTTTTCTGTATGGGAGACGACACAAATATATCGATTGACATACCAGTAAAAATGCTTGTCAAAATGAGAAGTCAACAACAAAAAAAAGGACAGCAATCTATTTATGTAGAATATCATTTCTTATTCTTGTTTTATCAAAACAGTGACTAAGTGAGGATTTTAAATATCAGAATTTAAAACGCAAACAGTAAAAAATATGTTGCCTCTTTCGAAGTTAATAAATACAAATACAACTAACCAAATCAATAAAACCACAAAACATAACGAAAAATCTTCGCCTAATTTAAAGTTTAGTTTCACAAGAGGCCATTCCTATAACTACTAATGCAAGTTACCTCTTCACATAACTCAACCTACAAGCGAGCTTTCTTTTTCTTCACTTTTGCTTTTGCCTTTCCCACTCCATCCAAGGGAACGTATTTTTCTCCGACTGTTGCTTCAAGTACTTTAGATGCTTCTTCATGTGGAAGCAACCCCCACTCCATCATCCTAAAGAGGAGGCACAACAACTTTAATTGTGTTTTAATAAAAAATATTAGATAAAGATAAGTATTCAACTGAGTTTCAAATTATTAGAAAGTAGTATAATATAGCATTACAAATAATACTAGTGATACAATGATACTGGAGAGTCAGCTTCATTACCAGTAGGTAACTTGCTGGTGTCCAGCCTGATTAGGGCATGTGTAACCAAAGAAAACTGTTTTCAAGGGAACTCACCACCGTCTTGCAAGTTCATCTTCAGGAAGCTGCTGGTAAAGTGTCTCCAAGAAAACCCTATGCGGATCCCTCTGCATACAAATAATTTATACTAAACTTTGGGCAAATCACAATCCAACTATGGAAACTGCTGTATAATCACACCTTGATGCTAGTAAAATGAGCGGAAAGAATGAATTTCCAGTCTGTTCAGCAATTTTGACAGAATTTACTAGCTATAAAACTGATTATCATCAAAACATTGTGCTATGGTGATCTTATAGATCTCAGATAATGCTAGTCTTGCAATAAAGCTTCATTAAGTCCAGCTCTAACCCCATTGAACCCAAATCATTCACCTTTGCCTCAATGAATACTTTATCAAGCTTCTAGTGTCCCCAGTTGTGCAAGCAAAGGAACGATAAAACCAATTGTAAGAAAAAGTAAGAAAAACAAATTGTAGTAAATTAATACTGGACCTGCTCCTCAAAAAAAAAATGGACATACCCCATCAGGAGTTTCGTGGATTTGACCAGGCAAGTAATAAGTTTTTATTCCCTCTTTGTTTGATTCTTCATTCTTCTTTCTCTTCTTTTCTCTTTGCTTTATCTATAGTAAAACAATTGTACCCGATATAAAAAAGTGGGAAAAAACTGAAGTACAGAGATCTAAGAAGAGAGGAGAATACATTATTATCTCTCTTCTTTTTTTGCTTTTTCTGAAATAAGACCAAAGAAAATTATTGGACTTTTGCAAGTCTAACAAATACCAATTGAGAATTTTTTGGTCTTTCCAGTTGACACTCATGCTATCAGTACCACGTCCCATTGTAATCTTCTTACATATATGTATTTATATTTGTAGCTAAAAGCCTTGACCTTACCTAAAAAAAATACTCAAAATCAGGTGGCTGTCCAAACAGAAAAGGGGTGATTACTATTTTATGCTATTTTATTTCTTGAAAACACACAAAAAAAAGATAATTCTGTTGGATGGGCCAATTACAGTCACTGGCTATGTTACTGTTTTGCAAAATGTGAGGGCTGACATGCAAATATGGGATATAAATAGCTAAATATTGTTTTTAGTTTAAAAAAAAGTTGTAGGATTGTGGTGTTTGTGTGATGTTAGTGACGTAATATATTCCTGAATGTTATTTTGATTTGTTAGATAGGCCGGGAATTTCATACGTTCAGGTACCAGGAATATATCCTGGCATTCGTATTTAAAACATCTCTTTCCTGTGCAAAGGGGCTGTGTGATTCCTTTTGATTAGTTGGCTCAAGTGATTGCTTTAATTTTAGACTTGTTTTGTTAAACTCACTGAACTTGAAGTTTAGACGAACGCTGGCGGCAAATTGCTGCTGATTCAAAGAAAAAAAGTATATACAAAAAGGGTAACGAAGCACCTTATGAGGTTCACCCTGCTCCTCTGATTGAAGCTCTTCCGTCTCGCTGTTTTCTCTAAGTTTCCTTTTCTTTCCCATGGATTAATCGATAGGAAGAAGAGAATGAAACAGCATTATTCGGACTCGCATCTTCCCTACGGAGGAAATGTTCTGAACGGGGCCACAATTGTATCCATAAATTCTTTTGATTAACGGTCCAGATCTGTTTGTACAAGGAGCAACAAAGAAAAAGGCCTTCTCAAAACACAGGCGGCGGCCTATATAGCCCATCTTGAGAAAACAAATACAAGAAGAAGAAGAAAAGGACCTTCGGAAGAAGGCTCGAGGATCCATCTCCGGCTCCGCAACTGCCTCCATCCGCCTCGACTCCTTCGCCAGTGCCACCTCCGTCTCAACCTCCTCTACAAACCCTGCAACAACTCCCGGCACAAACGGAGTTACAAACGCCGCCGTCAGTCGCTCCTTCACTGGTCAAAACTGAGACGCCTGGTCCCACAGAAGCGTGGGGGTTGATTAATTATAAACCACCCAAAAAGGAAGAGGAGGAAACAGAGATAGAGGTGCAGCGCAGAAGAAGGATGATAACCATGGCAAGAGAATATGCATAAGTTGTGGCGCTGTATGCAGCCTTCAGTGCTTCACCACTGCCAAGGTATCTGTCTCCTGCAGTCCTATCTGGTATTATTATTTTGTAAACATCCAATTAAGCAATAGGGAGAAAAGTTTCATGATTATGGTTAATATTGATACCATTCTGGTGAAATGTCCACCAGCATATTACATGCCAGTGAATTACTTTATCGAGTTCAAATTTGTTAATTTAATATATCTTCTATTTTTTTTATTAAATAATAACATTTTATATATTAAAATAACAATAAAATAAAGCTCAAAGTAATAGATAATCAAGTTGATGAAGAAAGTTTTCGACTAAGAAACTTTATATTTTGATATCTTTGCATAATTATTTCATTATGCATTTTGCGGTATTAAATATTTTTTTCTCAATAAAAATAACAGAGACAATTCGGGGGGACAAAAAAATTTGCCAGTGCCAGTGAATTGTTGGTATCTCTAGCTGCCCGTAAAAAAACGGTACCTCCTGGATGTATTTTTGTAAGTGCGCACTTATGTTTTTTAAATTAGGTTTGATTAGATTTTTATATGTTGTCTAATTGACCTTTTTTTTTTTTATGTTTTTGGTGTAAAGGCAAATATGACCCTTTGAGCAAAGTGCTTTGTCAAAAGCAACTACCAAAGACCTGGGCTCAAGTCAACCCAGCAGACTTCAAACGTGTAGATTTGCTTCAAGAACCAAGACCAGACTGGACAGATAAGCAAACTCTCCACTTGCTTGAGGCCATTTCGCACTATGGCGAAGTGACACGTGCCTTATTTTTCCCATGAAAAATAAATAAAAAAACGTTCCTGACGTGACATTTATTGAGTTGAAAAGACAATATGCTGCATACAAAAAAAGACAATATATGAACAGCATTGGCTTTTGCATGAAAAATGCGACGCATCAATTTGGATTTGAAATTTGAAACATACAAAAAATCCAACGGTTTCGAAAACTTAGATAAATTTAACTACAATATTGTAAAAAAAAATACCATTTATGAGGGAATAACAAACAAAATTAAATTGGGACGAACTGGATTATGATTGATACACCAAGCTATCAAGTTTGTAAAACTCACACGACAAAAATAAGCCGTACACCAAATTTCTCTGCAAGTAATTTGGGATCTGGGATGGACTAACCGCTCCTCAAAGCAAATTCCTTAAGAAAATTTTCTTCCTATGTTTTTTTTATTTTTATCAAAAAAATATATTTCTCTACATAAGTGAGTCATATTTTTCTCTACATAAGTGAGAAGAAAAGCATCGAGAAATAAAAAAAGATGGGTATATATATGTGTGTGTTGTGTGTATGTCTCAGATATTAAAAAAGGTAAGATAGATATTTAGATAGGTGAATTAAATATTTAGATAAGTGGATCAAGTACTTAATAGGTAACATTAATAGGTAACGATAAATATCACAAGTGAATTAGGTATTTATATACGTGAACTAGATTTTTAGATAGATAAATGGTGAAGTATGTAGATATATGAATTATATATTTAGATAGGTGAATCAAGTGTTTAGATAGATGAACTACGTATTTAGATAGGTGAATAAGATATTTAGACAGAAAATAAATAAAAAAACATCATAAGTGAATTAGATATTTAAATAGGTGAACTTAGTATTTAGATAAGTGAATCATATATTTAAATGAAAAATGATAAATATCACAAGTGAATCAAGTATTTAGATATGTAAATTTGATATTTAGATAAGTGAACTATATATTTAGATAGATGAATTAAATATTTATATAAGTAAATCAGATAGAAAATTATAAATATCACATAGATTGTACAGATAAACATGTGTAGTAAAAAATAGAAAAAAAATCTCATATAGAAAAATGACTCGTATATTTATATATATGTCTTGAATATTGTAATTGATATATCATATATTTAGATTGATCAATTAGATATTTAAATAAATAAATTAGATAATTTGATAAACGATAATATGATATGAACTATATGAGAAAACACGTTGTACAAAGAACGTGAGGATTTCCTTCGGGATGAAGGCGCGGAGATAAAAGGATTTTCTCAAAGAATTTCTTTAATGATCGGAAATATTGAGAAGAGTGAACGATGAAGTAATTTTCACAAAACTACCTCCCCCACCTCTTAAATAAAGAGAAATTTTATTTTGTCGACAGATTGGTTCCAAGCTTCCATTCAAACGACATCGGCGAAAGATTAAGATTCTCGAATAAAAGGAATTGAGTAATTTTAATATACATAGTTGACTATGGTACAGTCAATTCTTATCATATATAGTTTTTAAAATATTGTTCAAATGAAAAAAAAAATAGACGTATTTCTAGTGGATTAGACATAATATATATTAAATTTAAAATAATTTAGAGTTTGATTGATTTTTTCGACAAAGTTATTAAATCTTCATTATTAAAATTTTAAAACGGTATGGTGAAAGATTTTCAAATTGAATGAAATTTGATATACATTATATCGAAATAATTTTTCTAATTCGAATAATATTTTTCAAAGAAATCCTACCTGCGATAACTAGAAAATGCAATGAAATATATATATATTTTTTTTCTGTTTTCAGAATACACAGAGATAGTTCGTTTTCTATGCAATTACAAATTGAAATTGGAAACGCTTTGGTAGCTCCAAAGACCACAGTTAGTCACGATTCACAATGACCAGGATCCCCAGTCGTCGACCGCTTGGCACTTGACCTGCTGCTTTGCGTCAATTGATTCTAATACACTTGACCGCTTGGCACAGAGATAGTTCGTTTTCTATGCATAAATAACCCTGACTTAGGGGTTCGAACCTCAGCTTTGAGCTGGTGAAGCCTACGGGCTGTCGTGTGACGCTGTTATGGACCTATGGTTCTACCTGTATATATAAAAAAAAATTATAAACTTAGGAAAATCCCCTTTGAGATTGGAAATTGAGAATTTGGTTCTCTGCTCTGAGAAGGAAACAGAGCATAAGGAATTCATATTCGTGCAGCATTTTATGCGTAAAGTAAATTGTATGTTCCGTGAATTTAAGACTTTCTATTGTGACTAACAGAGATACCAGCTCTTACGTGCAGACCATTGTACTTCATTGGCCTCCTCTCTTAAAAGAACTATTCATAAGAAGAAATTTAGTCAAGGCTATAGACAAGGATACCAGTACCAACACCTGCATTAGCAATGAGCATACTGTTAAATAAAATCTTGAGTAGATATGGTCGATAGGAACTTCAATTTTGATTGCTATACGAAAGTCAAATAGTTCATTAAATAAAAGCATGCATCTTCAATTTCTTTCTTCTGTATGCTTTTGAATCTCAAAGCCAGAAAAAAAAATCAAAATTAACTGCTAGTAATGAGAACCAGTGGCACAATCAAAGTGTAATGGTACTGGCATTTCAGATCAAATAGTTCACAAAGCCTGAGTTAACCTTGCAAGCTACGCAATTTTCTTCGAAATACTTGAACGTGTTTTGTCATACTTTGTTAAAAATTAAGTTATCATAGTTATATTGTACAATTTTATTGATAAGACAGATTTTATCAGATTTCAGAAGAGAAGCTAGGGATATTACAAAAATATATGGAGGTCTGAACCCATCTGGATAATTCATCAACTGATGAAATCATATTCATTAGGTTCCAGATAATTTGATATCAACAAAAGAACATAGAAAAGAAAAGGAAAAATTCCTTACTAATTTGAACATAGTGTCCTTTCTTTTATATCAATAGAGATATACTTGAACTGGCTGGTATCTAATTGTACCCAATTGACAACAAAGGTGTTGTCACTAACCTACACAATATATTATTACCCATCTTTTTTCAATAAAATTAAGTTCTAGAAATTTGAATACTGGTACAAAATTTCATACTTCAGCCTTGGCTTTAATCTTAACTGTGATGTTGCTATAGAGGAGAACAATTGTTGCATCTATTTTTATTTTCTTGAATAGGAGGGCACATTCTAATACATGATCCTTTGTGGTGGGCGTCGCTACCTCCATGAAGCTGCTGCATAGAGAGTAGATTGCATTTCGGACAGACCTGAAGCAGGATACCAGATCACCTACATCACCACCAAATAGTGACATGGGAGTTATTGGTGGCATAGGGACCACTTGGCAGTGCCTCTGCTGAGCTCTGCGCATGGATCCACAGAGGCTCTCTCTATCTCTCTGCTACCTTTCTTCTTTATTTTTCTATCATGTGAAGATTTTTCTTTGTCTAAATTATTCTCTTGCACAGGATCATCTGGTTCTACAAAAGCACTTCCATTAATACCCTTAATTGCCTTCTTTATCCTCGTGCTCCAGATTTTAGCAAACCTCTCATTGGATGTATAAAATGCCTCAAGCCATAAAGTCTGCAAAGAAAAAAAATGTAATAATTGCTAATGGGAATTAGAAGCACTTTTAAGCAGAATCTAAAACCCAAACCAGCTGATTAGCAGGCTACTGGCAACACCAACTTGACTTGAAAAAAAAAAGTCATAACGTAAGCACTAACCTCATGTTTGTTATACTCCTCCAAATTGCTTATCACACTACAGGAAGCATCAAGACGTACAATAGTCTTCAACATGTTAATTGGGTGCTTTAATTGATTATAGAGCTTCTTTTCCACGTAATCTAACTCCAATATTTATTCAATTGATAATTGGTTAGAAATGTGATTTCTAACTTTTCTTGGTGGATCGCGTTTAATATAGAGATATCAATGAAATCTTCATACTAAGACTTCACACATTAATCCAGCAAATTCAAGAAATACATACAGTTGTCGTTATAGTTACTTATTTAAAGATGAAGAAGAAATTAGGAGAGAGCGGGTGTATGTGAGAATTGTTTTGATGTTTTCTCCTTTTTTTTAAAAAAAAACTAAAGGTTCCGTTTCGGCTGCCATAAAAAAATATGGCAGCGACGATGCTATAGTCTTTGCATATCAGATTAATTTTTGATGGTTCAGATTTAAATGTAGGGACCATTACTTTATAACGGGACTCATTCCGATTTTTTTGTTAGTAATTAAAGTAAAATAAAAAGTCAGGGAGTGACAATCATGCTTTGAATTTAATAGATATAACAAAGTCACTCGTGATAAAATAGTCTCGGGCTATTTATGACAAAACAATCACGAGCCATCTTTATTAAAACAGTCCTGAATACCCACCTACCTAACATGCACACTCTACATGATCTCTCATCTCTCCCACATCACTTCCAATTCATAATCAAAAGTAATTAGATTGTTTTGTTACTAATTAAGGACTGCATTGAATGAAATGCAATAACCAACGCGGTTGCTTATGTTTAGGGCTGACAACGAGCCGAGCCGAGCTGGGTCAAGCTCGTGGTCAGCTCATTAGCTTAACGAACCAAGTCGGTTCAGCTCATTAAATATTTTCGATCCAAAAATTTTGGCTTGAGATTGACTCATTAATTTAATAAGCTAATCGAGATGACTAATTAAGACTCGTTAAAATTTATTTAATAGTTAATAATATTTTTTATGATATTTTATATCAAAATTTATATAAAAATTAATAAAATAACTAATAATAATATATTTCACATAAAAATCTGATATAATAATTAAAGTACATGTCATATTATAAACTATTTACTATACTAAAATTCAAAATAAAAATAATAAAAATAATAAATATTAATAGTTTATCCAGCCTAATGAGTCGAGTCAGTTAAAACTCAAGTTTGACTCATTAACTTAACGAGGTTAACGAGTTGACTCGTTAACGGCTCGATCTACTTATGAGCGAGTCACTTAACGAGTTGACTCGTTAACGGCTCGATCTACTTATGAGTGAGTCACTTAACGAGTTGACTCGTTAAAGGCTCGATCTACTTATGAGCGAGTCACGAGCCACGAGCTTTTTTGCCAGCTTACTCCGTTACATTCAATTTCTTTGAAAAATGGCCAAAATTTTGTTGAATTTTATAGTTATATATTTAAAAAATTAATATTTATCTAATTTATAAAATGAAATATTTTTGTAGAAAATAAATATTGTGACAAGTAGTATTTAAATATTAATATATATATTGATTCAAAATAATTGATTTGTAACTTTATGTATCAAATTTGTATGCTGGAATTTATTTTAATAAGAAAATAATTTCATGAACAACACAAATTCAGATCCGGAGGTTTTATTTTATAAATAACAATGAAAATTAATATTTAATATTTATTAAATATCTATTCATTTATAATTAATTCAAAAATATATTGTAGTTAAATTAATTGAGAAATTTCAATAAGGATGTTATAATAATTTTTAAAACTAATAATCGTAAGTCAGATCAAGAGTCAAGACACATACGTAATTTCGCATGAATTAGTTACATATTAACGTTTTCAATTTGTTACAGAGTGATATTTAAGTAGATCCACTTGCAGAATATATTTTTAGATAAAAATATTTTATTTTGAAATTGGATAAATATTGAATCAAACGAATCGAACACGAACGAACTAACGTGTGTTCGAGTTTGATTTGAAACATATTTCGAACTAGTTTGATTCGAAATAGATATACAGTTTCAAACTCAAAGCATAGTTCGAAATTCGATTCGTTAAAAGTTCGAACTGTTCGATTCGATTCGTTAATAGTTCGAAATAGAATTATCAAATGGACAAATTCCACAATTCATATCAAATAATCAAAATAACAGAAAAAAATATAAAAAATATCAATTTAATACAAATTCATACAAAACTAAAAGTTCATTCAACAAAAATTAATAAATTTCATATAAATTCATACTACTCAAAGTCTCAAATAATCAAATAATTAATACAAATTCAAACAAACAGTCACTCAAAGTCTCAAACAGACAACATAATAAAAGTTCATACAACAATAAATAAGCAACACAATTAATAGTTTAATACAAGTTCAAAGATTAAACTAGAAGAATCAAATTAAATATTAAAGTACCCTAATTAGCAAGTAACACCACTCAAACATCTTGAAAATCCTGAAATTTATATATGAAGCTTGTAAGTAACACCAAAATATCCCCATTACAAATAACATTTCTTGAAAATCCAATAACAACCAAAAACCCTAAATTTTATATCTCAAAGTAACTTGATTCCATTATTAGTAACAAAAAAGGCAAACATCATTTTTTCTTTTTTTTTTTGCAAAAAGGATAATATGGATAATACGGTTTACCCACTTCTTTTTTTTGACATGTTAGGTTTGGATAATATCACAGTTTACTCGCTGGACCCAAGCAAAACTTGCAAAACTTTTAGATTTTTGAAGAAATGAACTGCAAGTTTAGAGATCTACCTTGGCGGTGTTTGGCGGCGGCGGTAGTGGATGCGACGCGCGAGTGTGCTTATTTGGCGAGAGGCGCGAGTGTGCGCTGGCGAGAGGCGCGACGCGCGAGTGACTGGCGACGCGCGGCGACGCGCAGCGATCGGCGACGCGCGAGTGATCGGCGACGCGCGAGTGATCGGTGATCGGCGACGCGCGCGAGTGTGCGCTGGCGACGCGCAAGTTTACAGATCTACCTTGGCGGCTGGTGACTGGCGACGCGCGAGTGTGCGCTGGCGAGAGGCGCGACGCGCTGGCGAGAGGAGAGGGTTTGGGGGGGGGTTTGGCGAGAGGCGCGACGCGCTGGCGAGAGACGAAAAATAGGGTTTTGGCCAAAACTTTTGGGGGCGGTGACGCTGAGAGAATGATTTACGGAAAAAAGGTTTTGAGGAGGGGGCAGTTTTAAGATTCACAATCGGATGGCTCATCATCGGATCAATCGGATGGCTCATCAGGTCATCAATCGGATGGCTCATATTGTAATTCATCAGGTCATCACAATCAGATGGCTCATCAGCTTTTAAGATTCGAACTATAATAGTTTGCGAACACGTTTCGAACGAACTCACCTTAGTTTGAGTTTGATTCGATATAATTTCGAATCGAATCAGTTTGATTTGAAATTAATTTCGAACTAAAATCGAACGAACTTTTTTCAAACTTTTTTCGAATCGAACACGAACGAACTACGAACTTCAAACTTTTCTTGCAGCCCTACTCGTGTTTATAAATGTAACGTGTGCTCATATTTTTGAAACTAGGTGTTTATATTTCTAATGAATTCGTGCGGAATTTGTGTTTATAAATGTGACATTAGTGTTTATAATTTGAAATTAGGTGTTTATAATTTTAATGAATCCCTGCAAAATTTCATGTTTGGTATTTATATTTGTCAAGAATACACGTGTATTGTTAGGTGTTTATATATGTGCATGCGGTGTTTATAATTTCATGTTGTGTGTTTATATTTGTCAAGAATATTATACCCATGTATTTTTAGATATTTATATATGTGCATGCGGTGTTTATAATTTCATGTTGTGTGTTTATATTTGTCAAGAATATTCATGTATTTTTAGGTGTTCATATATGTGCCCACGGTGTTTATAATTTCATATTTTGTCATCCACCGTATAACTTGCAATTTGTCCCTTAAGCATATAATTATGTGTAAGTCTATTATTATATGAGTTTATCTCAAAAGTATTTCTATATACATGAAGAGAGAACACTATTAACAGTATATAGGAAGTGGCAAGCATAATGAAGAGTGTCTTCTACAAATACTTGGCAAATCTAATTTTGTTATAATCAAAGTCGAATACAGTGTGGTATGCTCCCATGAACACACCCTCTAAATTTTGGCATTTCCATTCAAGATGTTGCATTAAATTAGATCCAGAACTAATCAAGATAGGATTTAAAAAATAAAAATTACAGATACTCTACATATATATAATAGGGTTAATATATGTAATTTGGTTTCACAATAAAAAGCAAACGAGAAGGAGATACCAAAGGGGGTTGGTATATCAAAGACCATGAAACCACTGATGCACATAGTCTGGTGATCTAGTCTGCTTCTTATACTTTTAAAACGTACCGCCAACAATGATATATGTATTCAAGTTAAACAAGAAAATATAACACAGTCAAATTCAATCTAGTGCTAAAATTTTAAATTTTGTTCATTCAATATAAGAAAATCAGCTAGTCTGACCTAATCTGGAGTCAGGGTGAAAATTTTGCCAGTAGTGGTAAATGAAATTTTCAGCATGCTCCGATATCATTGCAAGATACAGTTTATTCTTCCATCGGGCTTGTAACTTATCACACAGCTATACAAGTTTAAATTGAAGCTAAATTAGTTGTTACCATTCTAGTAGTTCCTATAAATGATAGCCCATTTGGTACATCTTATATGCTCTCTTTTTTTTTGGATAGAAAGATGACGGTCTAGTATAATATATATGCTAGTTGAATGTATAAATGAAAAGACGTTTTTCATAATATTTTACTACCAAGTTACAACATGCACCATGGCATTGTATTATCTCAGACGGCAAAAATACAATGATTTTAAGTACTTGGTTGTCATAGGCCAAGATGCGTTCCTTGGTGGCATTTTCTCAAAGTTGATTCTCCATCCACAACTGTCATTTCACATGTTGTGCACAGAAGATCATAGTCTTTCTTCTTAAGTGGTTGTCTCTACCACATACTTGATGTCGTTTCTATAATCCATAAAGACAAACTTGAGAAATGATAAGAGAGAACAAAAATATATTGTGAACATCTCATAAAGTTAAAATATTTTTCTGACATGAATTTGAATGCAGGAGAGAAACGTGAGAAATTTATGCAAAAAAAACATCATGGCTTATACCTAGAAGGAAGGTTCATAATGTAGACTAACATAGAGATAGAGACATTATTAAAAGCTGCTCAGAAAAAGAGTTCAATTCTAAAACTAAACACGCATTTATTTTCTTTCTCTGAGTTATTTTAAATAAAATCAAGTCTTCTTTTTCAAAGAGTAACATTTATTCTGAGTTATTTGTTTTTTTTCTTATTTGTGACATGTGGATAATGAAAACAAACTTCTTAGCAGGAAATTAATGTACCGATACACCCAAACTAGATATTCTAATAAATTCTAAGAGCACTTTTAATGAAAACAACTCGCATCAGGATCAAATCTGAAATCGGACAATAGAAAGGACCATTTCAAGCATGGATCGTTGTTTCCACTTCAAATCCAACAAGATCTCCGATCAAACAATTGGCATTCTAGGGAGAATTAGAGAGAGAGAGAGGCACAAACGGGGAAGAGAAAAATACAACATGACAACACATAGACCCTTCCTAATGACGGAGTGCCAGTGAGTGGCGTTAGCAATTGTGTACCCCTTGTAAATCGTGCTGCCATGAACTCCGCCTTCAATTTCTCTTTTTCTAGTCACAACTTCTGGTTCTCTCTGTTGAGTCGGGAAATCAAACTGATGAGTTGTTGTCGTGTTGATTAGCAATGAAAATCCATTATTAGATGATCAAATAAAGTAAGCCTAGAGAGAGTATGGGGGGCGAGGTGAGGAGAGGAAGAGAGGTGGAGATGGAGGTGATGATGGAGATCTCGAGGTCAGCGGGAGAGGTTTGAAGCTGAAGGTGAAGGAGAAGAGAGAAGAGACGAGGTGTGTAGCAATAGATGCCACTCAGGACCTGAAGCATCGCATCAGACGAGACAGAGAGAAAAACACGGTCGAGAGAGAGAGAGCATGGTGGAGGTGGAGGCGGAGGCGGAGGCGGTGGCGAAGGAGAGAACTTCTCTCACAGACGCGCCACAGAGAGGAGCGACACACTTGTTCGAGAAAGCGATTAGAAATCACGCACGTGAGTTGGATTATTGGGTAATAGTCTATCTGATGCGGAAAAACCCGGAGACGAGAATGGGGGATGAAATGCGGGGGAAATAAAGATTTCCTCATATTGAATTATAAATGATCGTGCTATGAAGTTTAAGAATAATTTAATAATTTAAATTATTCATGATATTGGTATTTTAATTGTGAGTGAGATTAAATACTGAGGGATGATCGTTTCATTGTGTTTAATTAATTTATTAGTTTAGGGGTAATTTAACATACAAACTGCTGATGGAAAGTCCAGAGCTGCAGGCTGAGATGTCGCAAAATGCAGATATGTTTCCCTGCAGTTTTTACACACTGCAGGCGCCATGGAGTTCTGGAAAGTTCTACCAAATAATCATGAATGAGGATTTTTTTTCTTTTATCTTTTTTTTTCTACGTTGAGAATGTGAAGAGTGCATCAATATGGAAATTGCAGATTGCAACCGGTAGGCTCGTTCGTTTTGAGAAATAAATTGATTATTACCGACCAGCTTGTGTATGACAAGGCTCATTCATTTTGAGAAATAAATTGAACTATTGCTGATCAGCTCGTGTATGACAAGCGGAGTAAAAATGACAAATCAATTATTTTTAATTAGAATTGTTGTGTGAGAAAGAAGATGTGGCGTGGAGTGTGCGTGTGGGGGTAGGTGGGGCTTTCGGGACTAATTTAATAAAGATGATTCAGGACTGTTTTGTCATGACTTGTTCTGGATTATTTTATTACGAGTGATTTTGTTATATGTATAAAATTTAAGATATGATTATCATTTTCGAATTCATATTTTACTTTAGTTAATAATAAATTGATACAATTTATTGTATTTGCTGCCATATAATCTAGACGGTCTAATATAATTTAAATAACTCAAATTTAACTCATCGGGTATGCTTTTTAATTTTGTGTCGATAGGTTTCACTACACATAGAAACAATGACAACTTGCTTGTTATTGTCAATTATGACAACGGATGTAAATTCCATACACCATCCAAATTGAATAAGGGCACACTATTTTATCATTAAAAGTTTTTTTAGAAGACGTGATGATAGATTTATAGCTTTATCTTCTTTTTAAGAGCTTTATAATCAGTTTTCTCATTTGAAACTATATTTTAATTTTGGTATCAAATGAGAGAGCGTATAAATGTATTTCTAAATTTTGATTAGAATTACATTTACCGAGCATCAAGACATTGAAATTATGGATCCGTATTGGTTATCATAAAAGAAAAATGGCAACGACGATGCTATAGTCTTTACATCATCAGATTATTTTTTTACGGATCAAATTTAAATGTAGGGGCCATTACTTTATAACGGGACTCATTTTTATCGTAGATATATATTTATACGGTCTTCTCTTCTGCCATAAAAGAAAATTTTCATTGATGACCGTCAGTTTTAAAAAGTAAAGATTTTTAGAGTTCCGTGCCTTATTCAAAAGTCATTTTGCTGAGTTATGTGCAAATAAAAACTTACTCCCATTGCCTTAAGTTCCTTTAATAAATTCACTGAATTTTTATGTCATTAATATATACATGTCGACTAAAAGTCTAAAACGAAACGTCCTGTTTAACTGGCACATTTTATGTAATTGACTGATGTAATCACAAAAATCAAGATATTTGTGTACATATTTTTTTCCGAGAACAATTTTAGTGTACAATGAACGTTTATGGTAAATTCAGTATTTGCATGTATTTTTAGAAAAATATTATTCAAATTAAAAAAATTAAAATCATAGATGTATTTTTAATGATTTAGATAGAATGTGTATTAAATTTTAATTATTTACAGTCTAATTGGTTATCCATCACAAGGTTATTGAAACTTCACCATTAAAATTTTAAAATTATATGCTGGAAGACAAAAAAAAAATCAAATTGACAAAATTTGATATGCATTCTAAGTCACTAAAAGAACATCTATGATTTCAATTTTTAATTTGAATAATTTTTTGTTAAAAAGATGTACCATAAATATTGAATGTATCATAAAAATTGGATATACGCTAGAATTATTTTTCCAAATCGTTGATTATTTACATTTCTGAATTACGGCTCAAACAAATTTCTAATTGATTAGTTTTTCATCCATTCATAACTGAATAACAGGACAGAATAAATTTTGATGAGGCTTTGGAAGCTGAAAGCGAATGAGTTCTGAGATATTAATGGAAAAATGAATAAGAAGAAAACCTCTGCTAAAAATATTTGGTATTTCCATATTCTTTGAGAATTGAGATGGAACTGGAGGACTAAATTATCGAACACTTTATTTTTTTTAAAAAAAATCATGTGAGTTTCCATGTATTTTATTGGAGGAAATCTTTCTTTCCTCAGTCTTTTATTATCGGATTTCGTCTCCCACGGACATCTCGCTCAAAAATAAGCTTTTGCTGTTCATTCCAATTTGGCATACGAGGGGTGATTATTTTTTTATTACATTTGAAAATTCATTCTCCATTTTTTTATGAAAAGGATACATCCATTGTGGAGTAACTTTATTATTAAAGTATTAATGGTCAATGCCATTTCGCCTCGAATGAACAGCTCACTCAGATAAATGAGACGAGATTATCTGACAATGAAAATTACAATGGAGGATGGAACCAGACCAATTATTTTAGATAGGTAAAATTAGCGCCTCTCAATATATTTTAATTCGGATATTTATTTTTTTAAATTTAAAAATTAAATATTTATCTCTCAAAATATTTAAATCTTAGATATTTATCCAAAACTACTACAATCCTCATAAAAAATCAAATTGACAAATAATTAAAATTATAAAAAGACAAAAATACCACCCCATTAGTCAATAACTTGCCTCAATTTCGCTGAGAGCTAGCGAATTGAGAATCGTTAATTTTATCTTTACCATCTGATCAAGTTAAATAATATGAATTTCAAATTTTAATTTCCTCCACCTCTTAAATTTGAAACTCTCAACAAACACATATATTTTTTCTTCATAGTCAAGATCTAGAAGATCATGTTACATGTGTCCCAGGGAGGTTACCGAAGCTCGATCAGTATTTCTGGTAGGCTGATGGTTATGTTGAAGGTTGTTAATTATATATTCTCGAACTTGTGGAATTCACGAGGAAATAAAAAGCAAAACTATTTAAAGAGATTGTTGTAGATTTAAGTAAATAGCGAAAATGAAAGGAATGATGTTTTTGTCTTATTAGAATTTTTAATTAATTATAATTTAATTTCTATGAGGATAGTAGTTATGGATAAATATCTAAAATTTTGACATTTTGAGAGTACATATTTAATTTTAAATTAAAAAAATAATATATTCAAATAAAAATATGTTAAGAGATATATATATCTAATTTTAACTTTAGAGAAAATATGTCTTTCCCTCGTCGACCTCGCGCCAAAAAATGAAGCTTTTGCTATTCCTTTCATTAATTTGGCATACGAGGGATAGTTATTTTTTATTTTAAAAAAAATCATTCTCCATTTATTCTGAAAAGGATACATCCTTTGATGGTTACCTTATTATTAAAGTATTAATGGGCAATTTTTTTTTCTCAAATGAACAACATACTCAGATGAATGAGATGAGATTCTATGACAATGAAAATTACAACAGAGGATGGACCATACCAATTATTTTAGAGGAAATCTCTCTCCCCTCCTTTTATCTTTGAATTTTGTCCCCACGGACCTCGCGCCAAAAAGTATAAGATTTTGCTATTCCTTCCAATTTGATATACGAGGGACGGTTGTTTTTGTATTACATTTGAATATCCATTCTTCATTTATTCTGATACATCCATGGATGAGTAACCTTATTATTAAAGTATTAATGGACAATTCCATTTTGCTTCAAATGAACAACTAACTCAGATGAATGAGGCGATTCTCGGACAACAAAAATTACAATGGAGGATGGACCTATTTTAGAGGAAATATTTGTTTCCTCCGTCTTTTATTCCCGGATTTCGCCTCCCGCAGACCTCGCGCCAAAAAAATAGAAGCTTTTGCTATTCCTTCTAATTTGGCATACGAGGGATGATTTTTTTATTACATTCGAAAATTCATTCTCCATTTATTCTGATACATCCATTGATGAGTAACCTTATTATTAAAGTATTAATGGACAATTTCATTTCATCACAAATGAACAAACTAACTCACATGAATGAGACCAAATTCTCTGACAACAAAAATAACAACGGAGGATGAACCAAACCGATTATTTTATGAGAAATTTTTTTAATCCTTCAAATCTGTCTCTAACTATTTTCTCTTTAAACTTTTTATTTTTAGCAAATTCTTATATTTCATAATCAGATATGAATATCTCTATAAGTGAATACGAATAATCATATATATAAGTATAAATAAGTAAATAACATATGTGATTGACTTATACTTCATTTAGTGCTATTTCCACAAATATATTTCCCAACTGTTTTCTTTTTCAACTTTTTTTAGCAATATTTTTTTTGATAAATTATTGTATTTTCATACGACATAAATCAATAACTAGGTATGAACGCATCTGTAAGTGAACTCACTCGTCTATATAAGTATGAAAAATATGAGCGTTGTGCCTTATGTTTTGGCATGTGCTTTATTTTTCAAATCTATCCCCCAATTATTTTCTCTTTGAAGTTTTTATTTTCAGTAATATTTTTATTTTTTATAATTTTTTGAAGTTTTTGTATTTCACGATAGATATAAACATCTCCGATACTTGATGTGAATAACTTTATAAGTGAATATGAATACTCATCATAAATATAAGTATGAACAACATATGTGCTTGGTTTACGCTTCAGTTAGTGTTCTATCCTTTAAATTTATTCTCTAACTATTTTCTCTCTAAAGTTTTTAATTTTTAGCAAGTTTTTGTCTGCTCATAGAATGTAAGATGAGTAGGAATAAATTTTAATCTGCACAAGATGTTCATACCTATTATTATGAGTGTTTATACTGAAAATAAAATATATTCATATTTATCATGTGCATGTTAAAAACTAGGAGATTTTTATAGAGACAATTAGCGCACCCCATTTTTTATCGTACAAAATTAAAGTGCAATATTAAGCGTTTACATTATTTCCGCTCTAAACTCTAACGCGTGTTATAAAATTGATTATAATTTTCTTCAGGTGTGTCTAGATGGTGAAAAGATTAGTGTAAGAATAACGCTTTTTGGGTTAGTAATTGAAAATAGTATGAGATTAGTGATATCTCAAAAAATATGACAAGTGTACTAAATTTTACTATCTCATATTAGTAAAAAATATTATTTAGATGATAACTTAAGAACAGTGGAGGGGATAAGCTAAAATAATTAACTATTTTTTATTATTTTATTTAATATTAATATTTATTTATATTATTTAATATTAATATTAAAGAAATTAATTTTTTATTATTTTTATTATCCTCATAAAGAACTAATTTGCTAAACCAACATTTTTATGGTTTAACAAATTAGTACTATTTTCGTGCTAATTTTGTATTTGAATGTTGGATGCTATTCTTCAAAATCATTGAAGAATCTCTCGAAAAAGTCTCTCACTTACAATATGCTTCGGTTTGGCGTGCTTGATTTATTTCATTTACCCGTGTTAAGGTCTTAAGGAGTATTTTTTTTTTGGGAAGAAGCCAGCGAGGCATTCATCAACTGAAAGTTAACTGTTTTGAGTTGGTAATTTCAGCCAATATTTGTTGAAATACAAATTTTCTCGGAATATTTTTTCTCTCTCTATATATTTATATATTTTTTGCTTTATATTCGATGGGGAAGAAAAGGTTCAGTAGAACGAAAAAAATGCGCGCTAAATGTGTTAAGAAATTATGAACGAAAACAGTATACAGAGAAATAGTTTTCTGTAGAAACAAACTCATGCCAAAATTAAAATAAATTAACGATGTCAAGTTAAAAAAATTATTAAGAACAAAAAATCTAGAATATACAAAACCAATAATCTACTTAAATTTTACTTCGCCTTGCATGCGAAACCCTAATTAAAACTTGAAATTCAGATATGTACTTGAAAAGAAAGAGCTACATCCATTCATTGAATTGGCGCCTGAACTTCTCCTTTTTAAAGAGGGCCCGAGGGAAATACAAATTCCGCGCAGTGTTGGTTTTTGAAACAGTGGGACCGCAGCGGTCACTCAGTTGTCAGCGATAAATCTGATTGAAAAATCCCATCTTTTCGGTCTTTCCTTTTTTTTTTTTCTTTTGTTTCCTTTTTGAGAGGGATTCCGGGTCACTGAGCCAATGATGAAACGAGTCCAGGGGAAAAAATGTCCTTGGCTTATTAAACCCACTTTAAATCCTTCAAAGACCATACCGTCTCGCGGCGCACAAGGTGTGGGCTGCGGCTAGTTCCACATTTTAATTTCCTTCTATTATCGCTTCGGCTTCCCTCTCCGCTTCTCGCTTTCGTTTCCCTGGAAGCAGTTAGGCAGGTAAAACCATTTCTTCTTCTTTTATCTATATCTCTTCTCTCTGTCGTTGATCGAGTCCGAGATAAAATACTTCTAAATCACCGCGATCACCTCTGTTGATGACTTGCAATCATCGCATTGGTTACGTACTTCTAATCCGTACAAACTGGGAAGCGAGACCTTTCATCCATCAGTCCCCTTTGCCGTGGAATTTACCTCTGTAGAAAGTGGCGTTGTGTCCGCTTAGGAAAAATTTGCTGAGGAGACGGGGTAAGGTCCTTAATAAACTCTATTTTTCTCAATCCTCGCTTCGATTATTGACCGATTTAGTTTTTTTTTAAACATACCATTTATATCTAGATTTTGAGTTACGTTCACTGAATTTCACAATTCTGCAGTTTTATAAGTTCTTTTTCGGGGTGATGAATGCGAATAGACTCAGATTTTCCAACATGTATATACATAGTAATTAGTAATATGAGTAGGTGAAGAAATTAATAGAAGCTGAAAAATTGATATAATTTGAATCGTGAATTCTATGGACCGTCTTTTTAATTCGCAAATAATGTGTACGAAAACCTATTAATGTTATTATTGTGTAGAAATAAATTATCAGTCTGTGAATTAAAAATCGGATCCGGGTCTGCAAATTCCTATATCCATTAAGGTGTAGTTTCTTCGTTATAGTATTTTGACGCGGTGTTGTTTATTACCTGTTTGGCTGTTTCCACGTCTAATTCCAAGGAATCGTGTCCTTGTATGATCCCTAACAGAACGAATGTAGGATTTTGGTCAGTAATTAAATTGTAATAATTTATCGGATTCAAATTTATTATCTAAATAAAAAACTAATAATTCAATATATATTTTTATCTAATAAAAAACTATCAAAATAATATCATTTTATATATTAAAAAAATAAAAAAAATAAAACTCAAAATGATAGATAATCAAATCGATAAAGAAAATTTTCTCTATGAGACATTATATTTTGAAACTTTAATATATTATCTATAGTATTAAATATAATTTTCTCAATAAATAATTAAATAATCTAGAGGGATCAAAAATTATGTTTGGAAAGTCAGATTAGCAAAAATTTAACCTAAAAAAACTATTTTCTAAAATCTAAGGAATCAACATCCTCATAAAGTCTAGATTCGTAAAGTATCTAATTTTTTTATAATAGTCCCATTTCATATCGTGTTTATAAAGTACCTAATTTTTTTATAATAGTCTCATTTCATATCGTGTTTATAAAATACCTAATTTTTTTATAATAGTCCCATTTCATATCGTGTTTATCTATTTTTCTTTATTTTTATGACTTATTTGGGGATTATTACATTATGCTTTTAGTGCTTTTGCATACTTGTTTCTAGAAGTGGCAACTAGAAAAGTCAGATCGGACCAGTTGACCAAAAAGAAGTTTTAGGATACAAGTCGGGTTCGGATCTAGTTAGTTTTTGGGTCGATTGTTATTGATTATTGGGTTTCGAGTCATTTTGGGTTAGTTTCAAAAAATTTTGAGCTTAGATCATCTTAGGTTTTTGGGTCATTCGGGTTCGAATCGGATTGGATCGAGATTTGAATTGTAGTATTAGGTTTTGGGTTGTTTTGGTTCGAATCAGGTCAGAATTTTTTTTATCACATTTTGATTTTGAGTCGGGTAGGATTTCGGGTTGCCAAACATTAAAAAAAATAGAAATATATGTCAGTCTTTGTTAGGTTTACATTTTTAATTTGATTTTTCATATAATATGGATTAGTTTCAATTCATCAGAAGTGATAAAAAATTGAAATCTGTCGAAGTTAAGTGCTTTAGAAGTGATAAACATGGAGTTAACCCATATGGATATGGTTGATCATAATTGTACAAATATATAAAGTTGAATTATAAAGAAACGTTTGTCATATTTTTATAGCACATATGTTAAGTAATTTGACACATCAGACGTAATACAAACAAACATGTTGTTTCAGTTCAATCATATTTAAATCTTTCAAAACTTGGGTTGGATCGGGTTTTAGGTTATCTAATTTTGAATCGTCTCAGATTTTGGATCGACTTATTCAGGGCTCATCTCGGGTTCCAAGTCATCTCGAATTTTGGATCATTTGGATTCGGATCGGATTGGATTTCGACGTTCTCTGATCTCTTGTTGTCTTGTTTTCAGGTCGGGCCAGATCGGATTAGGTTCGCATCAGTTTGACTTTGTAAAAAAATAGATTGGAACGGGTTCGGATCGAACCGATTTTTGTCTTGGGACTGATCTCTATTGCTAGTCCTATAGTGCTTACTAACCTAGCACATCTACAGTAACAATGCAGTTTCTGGAATTGAATACAGTATGGGAGTGTTTGGCACTCAATGGAATAGCAAAAAATTGGAATAAAATAGCTATTCCGACGAATTAATTTGCCAAACGAATTTTAGACTAAGTAGAAGAGTGCGGAATAGTGCTAATCCGGTATACCAACTTATAGGTGGAATACCGGATTAGCTCTCATCGGAATAGCGATGATTGTTTGATTATATTATGATTATGATTAAGATTTAGTATTATTATATTATTATATTATATTTATGATTATAATTTATTATTATATTAATATTATGATTATTATTATGTATTATTATTATTAAATTATTATTATCATTATTGTTATTATATTATCGTTACCATTAGTATTATTATATTATTTATTATTATTATAAATATAATTTTAATATTATATTATTATATTATGAATATAAATATAAATATTTTATTATTATATTATTATGATCAAGATTATTTATTATTATATTATTATATTACGATGATTATGATTATGATTATTATTACTTATTATTATTTTATTATGTTGTATTATATTATTATATGTTGATTATAGTGATGATTAATTTATTATTATATTATTATAATTATAATTATTTATAATTATTTTTATGATTATGATTATATTTTTATTATTATATTATTATGATTATGATTATGGTTATATTATTATGATTATGACTATAATTATTATTATCATGATTATGATTATGATTATATTATTAAAATTATGATTACTTATTATTATTATATTATTATAATTATGATTGTAATTATAATTTTTTATTATTATATTACTATATTATGATTATGTTTATATTTTTATTATATTACTATTATAATATTATTATTTATTATGATTATTTTTTATTATTTTATTATTATTTTATTATGTTGTATTATATTATTATATGTTGATTGTAGTTTTGATTAATTTATCATTATATTATTATAATTATTTATAATTATTTTATGATTATGATTATATTTTTATTATTATATTATTATGATTATGATTATGGTTATATTATTATGATTATGACTATAATTATTATTATCATGATTATGATTATGATTATTATATTATGATTATATTATTAAAATTATGATTATTTATTATTATTATATTATTATAATTATGATTGTAATTATAATTTTTTATTATTATATTACTATATTATGATTATGTTTATATTTTTATTATATTACTATTATAATATTATTATTTATTATGATTATTTCTTATTACTTTATTATTATTATTATTATGTTACTATTATGATTATTATTTTACTATTATTATTATTATCATCATCATTATTAGTATCATAATTATTCATATTTTAACTATTCTGAGTAACAACTGCCAAACGATATTTTCGCTCTTCCGAATAGTCAAGAATACCACTATTCTACCACCATTCCAAAAAAAATATTATTCTATCACTCTTCCAAAGCTATTCCTTGATTTGCCAAACGGACCCTATATGAATAGAAGGTCCTCTTCTTTTTTATGTTTCACATTTATGGCCTCCTTCACATAAACACACTTAAAATAGGAAAAATATATAAGCTGTGTGTATACCAGTTGGAATTTGAAAGTGAGAAATGGCTTATATATTCGCATTGAAAAATGAAAAAAAGAATGTTCAAATAACTATCTACCTTCCTTATTCAAGACAATTTTATTTATCCGTTGTAACTCTACTAACAACCAAAAGGTTCTAAAATTTGGACAACGATATAGTTTCCTTTCTATTATGTTGTTTTACATAATTCTTTCCTTCTAATCATAATAGAGAATCTTTCTTTGTAATTTGAATTGCATAAAGCAAGGCAAAAATTGTAAATTGAATGTTTGATCTAACCATTCTTCATTTCATCCGGGACTAAGGATTTATGTTTTTATAATTTATGAATGAGTCTGCATTACACCATAATTTTTTGGGAGAAAAATATTTGAAGTGATTTGTACCGCACGATGAAAAAAGTATAGTATGTGAATGAGTATATTTGAAAAGTAATATATGACTCAGAATTAATTGTTTAATTGCGCCTTTGATTTTAAGTTTCACATGGTCCAACTAATTACCTCCTTTTCATAACGAAAATACTATAAATTAAATTTCAATTGTTTGATCAAAACTATTTTGACTGTTCAAATTTTTATGGTGTACTAGAGCAGTTCTAATATTTATAATGTAGGCTTATTACTATTCTTATCGGGTGTGTTTGGATGGTGAAAGGATTAGTGTAAGAATATACTGTTTGGGTTAGTAGTTGAGAATAGTGTGAGATTAGTGATATTTCTGAAAATATGAGAAGAGTGTTAATTTTTACTATTTCGGATTAGTAAAATGTTGTTTGGATAGAAACTTGAGAACATTGGAGATAATAGTTAAAATAATTAATTATTTTTTAGTATTTTATTTAATAATATTATTTATTTAATACTACTCCATACTAATATAAAAGAAAAAAATATTTTTTTATTATTTTCACCACCCTTGTGGATGCTAATCCGCTAACCTAACGTTTTTTATGGATTAGCAGATTAGCATTGTTCTGCTGCTATTTTCGATTTTAATTTTGTGTTTGGATGGTTATTAACCCGAAAACAGTACTGTTATTTCAAAACAGTGCTATTCTACACCATCCAAGCACACCCATCAAGATTGTACTATTACTATTATTGCTCTTATATCCAAGTATAACCCACTGTCCAGGTATGGCAAGTCAGGTCATATAAACTATACATGTTAGTTAATATTGGTAGGTAGAGCTCCTGGCCATAATTTATAATCTGCAGTGTTAATAGTTGATTAGTTGAAGCATTAGTTTTAACTTCATGTGAAAAGCAAAAGGTTGATCTGGTCATTAAGCTTCTTTATATATTTTTTTATATTTCAGGTAAATTGGAGAATTCAGAGAATGCTGAACTTGAATGAACCCCAACGGGAAAAGCAAGATAAGCAAGGTATAATATTTATTTTAACGACCAGATCTTTCTCTCACCCCGCTTGGAACTACAATTGATTCAAGATCTTGTTGTTGCAGAGGGGTCACAAATTTATGTTGCTTTAGAAAAGGACAACAAGTCAATATGCCGAGCAATGCCAATTGGTCTTTCTTTTCATCCGTATGTGTCTCTTTCAGAGTTATTATCATCACCGATTAGTATGAAAAAACTTGGAACCATCTGAAATATTCAATTGCCGCCAGAACAATGCAAAATTGCAAATTTTAGATTATTAAATCATGAAGATCTTTTCTCTTTCAGAGAAAGAAAGTGCACACCCATCTTTTGAAGTATTTGCTCTTTTTTTGTACTTATTTATTTTGTCCATTTTCTTGGAATTACAACAGGCAAACATTAATATGGCAGATCACAAAGTTCTATCCAGTTGAGCGGTACGGAAATTCTGATTTTCCTCAGTTCCATTTGTTCCCAAAACCAGAGAACTTTCAACAAAACAGAGAATGGCCCATTTTCATGAGGTATCTTCATGATAGAAAAAAGGTATGCCTAGGTGCAGTTTCTAAATCTGTTAATATTTATATTCAGAAACTCATGTATGGCCAAATATTGGCCCTGCTGGTACTACAAGTGCTGGACTTGTTCAATTTGTATTCCATTTCTAGCATTTATAGCTTAGTAATTGTTTAAGCATGCCTTTTCAGCATTCTATTTCTATTTTAGTTTTCAGCAACATAAATTGAATATTGGACTCAAATAGGGGGGTTAGTATGTGCTCTCTTATTTTACATTCCAGACAAACTTTTCTATATACATTCTATATATTTCTTTGGAAGGTGGCATTGGTAAGTTTGGCGGGATATGAGCTGTACATACAAGCTCCTAATGTCAGATTTTCACATGCTGTGGTCATGTACCGCATTCTGACACCACCTTTTGTTCCCAATCCTCCAATCCATATGCCAGGTTTGGATTTATCATTTGAGTTTCACATTTTGAACTGGTGCTTGCAGCAATGCATTACAATAACACAAGTGCTATTGTGACTTGCTCTCACTAAGCAAGCTTGTATAATGAAAAGTTTACACTATCCCCAGGCAATTTACTACTTTTCAACAATATAGGTAAAAAGTGCAAGTTGGCTTAGACCTTCTCACTTTTTTTTTTAATGTACAACTGACAGAGAATAATTTCTTTTCCAAAGGAAAAAAACAATTGTACACAATTGGTGCCAGTCTATTTGAATGTATGAATCTTACTTCTGGTACCTGTGAAAAATGGTATCGGGTAGCAAACAAAAGAATATAAGATCATGAGAGATTAATCATCCACAAAGAGCAGAAAATACTATGGCAGTCCAAGTCATATGCTATGTTGACAAAATCCTGATAACATATGCCTTGAAAATTCTATCAGAGCCAGTGTGCAATTCAACAGTGCCGACCCCACCAGCTTGCAATAGAAATGTAAGTGGAGTTTTGGAGGTTACTGATGACAATGCAGAGTCTTTTAGGAGGGAAGTTAATGCCTCTGCCCCATTATCCTCTGGTGAGATTACTAATGCCCCAAAAGTCCCTTTAGTGGAGAAGAATTTTTCAAGCGCGCACCCCACCTATCTGAAAACCCTGAGCCAGACACATGCTAGTTGGATATTTGGTGCAATTGCTGAGCTGGTTGACAATTCAAGAGATGCCAATGCAAAAAAGTACGCCCTGATTTCTCAGAATTATTTATTACCTGCTTTGTTGCCTTGTTGGTCCTGCAGGATACTTCTAAGTATAATTGTACACTAGATTTTCTTTCTTAATTTTATAAATGTACCAGAAGTTGCAGATAATAATTGGTACATGACATGATATGCACTACAATCATGCAAACTAAGACTTTAATTTTGTGACAAACAAATCCTTGCATTGGCAGAATTAATCTGAATCATCATGGACATAACCCCATCAATCTGAATTGCAAGAAATCTTCACTTTTGAATCGACCTTTCTTCTACAAAGAATCCATGCTCTCGTTTTGAATTCTCAAAGGGGAGGGCTCAAATAGCTCATATTGGGTTGTCTTTTGATAGAAACAGATGGTACTCTGTGCTTTTTTTTATTAGAAAAAAGGATTCAAATTACTTCATTTGTTGTGCTTTTATCATGCCTTCGCCTAAAAGACAAATTAAGATATTTGATATGATCAAGCTTTTAAAAAACTTCATTTTAACCATTTAAACTCTGTTTTAAGTTTATCAAAATCTTTAATGGTAAGTAAAAAAACTTGTTTAAACCGTTAAAAGCATTAAAAGCTGTTAAATAACCCGTTTAAACTCAAAATTATTGTCTTACCGTTAAAACCCGTGAAACATTTTTTAAAAGCTTGGATATGATACATATTTGATATGCATATGATATGTTTCATTTTAATGGGCTTTTTGTAAATGAACTGATGAGATGATTCAATGTTCACTTTTTCTTCTCTTCCTGACGCACAAAAATGAAATCAAAATATTGCAATCATTTACAAATTATTAAAAAATGATCAATAATTTTTTAATAATTTTTGTTTCAATTTTTTTTTGATCTTTTATTAACATTTGACATAAGAATAGGAAATGAGGCAGTATTGATCTTTTTACAAAAATCCTTCTCTCATTCTGGTTTTAAAACAAGAAAGGAATTGCTTAAGGTTTATGGAAGAAATTAAAGGTATTTGAACCATCTCTTCCTGTGCCTTGAATTTATAGTCATGGAACAATTCATGATTTTTTGAAGACTTGCATGAGATCTTTGTAATAATATTCAGCAGTTTCCTATTGTTGATTGTTCAGAAAGTAATTACAATTTCATCTATGATTGATATACAATACTAATAAAAATTGTTGAGTACTGTTAACCATGTTAAATACTTACAATTGGTGGCTCACTCATCAATGCATATAAAGAAACATCAACATACCTCAGTGATCTGTCATACCATTAGTTTATTATGAAGTGGCTTCTTATATGAGAACGGACAACTCTCTTCTTCTTTCTCTTCCTTTTCCAATTGACTTATTCTATGATCAGAGCATTCTTACTGGTGACAACTATAAGTATCAACTATCGGTCCAGGAATGAGCTTGTCCTTTAGATAAAGCTCATAGAATCAAGGTTTTAAATAGCAATTATCGTTGTATAGCGGAAAGATTCTCAAAAGATCTTTAGAAAATAGCGAAGCTATCGCGTAAGCTATCCTACATATAATTTTCATTTAGAAAAATAAGATGTTGATCTACTAGTATCCATTATCGAATATTATATAATGTATTATAGTCAGAAACAAGTAACAAGTAAAAAATAATTTGGTTACATATTTAAGTCAAAATTACAACAGTAACATGAGAACCGGTTCATAATTTAAGTTGCAAACTATAAACTATGTATAATTTCAAGTACATAGTTTCCTAATTAAAATACCTCAAGTATCATAAATTACATAATTAAGTCTACTTTCTACTCAAAATATCTCAACTACCTTTACTTATAATTTTCTACTTAAAATCATCTCTATTCTTCTGTAAATATATAAAACACATGGTTCCTTGAATACAATATTTCTTCTGAACATTAATTAAATATATCTTGGTCCATTTCGATTAAAACATATTAGTTTCGTCTTGTAAACTTACTAAATTATGAACAATCAAGAAATAAATAAAATCTGGACCTACAAGATTAAAAAATGATTAACAGAACCTTAATGTAGCATAGTGTATTTGCATTGCATGCTGTAGCGGACTGCCATAACCGCTATAGTGTTCATAGCTGAATTAGTGCATTTTATGGCATAGCTTTTAGTGTTTTAGGTCCATAAAAGCTATAGCGCGCTATTTAAAACATTGCATACAATTCAGGTCAACCATGCTTCCTACACATGGGTTGGGTTACACACATAGATGATAGATGGCGGTTCATTCATTGCTTCTTGTCAGGAACAAAGTTTTTGTTCTCTTCTTTGGTGGAGCAGGTTAGATATCAACATAGAGAGCCTTTATTCAAAGAAAGAGGAGAAGAAAATTCCTGTGCTGTCAGTAGTTGATGATGGAAGTGGGATGTCACATGAGGATATCATGACCATGATTGCATTTGGACATAGCTTGCCAAATGGACAACAACCTGATCATATTGGTAGATTTGGCATTGGCTTTAAGGTGGGTTTTGTGCCAGTACATTTGTTATGTTTTGTGTGGTTTCTGCTGGTTTTCGTTTGAAGCATTGAATGGTGTGTTAGTCTGTATATAGTGCACTGTTGTGGCTTCAAAATATTTATTTTTCATAATTGTTTTTTCCATACTAACAAGCATTTGGTCCTTTTTTTTTGAAAAAAACAGCTGTTTTATATTTTATATTTTACATGAATCAAGTCATTTAATATCTATTAGTAAAACAGACTGGATCAATGAGACTGGGAAAAGATGCAATTGTGCTTTCCCAGACGGCCACCTCCCGATCTGTTGCTTTGTTATCGCAGTCCTTCAATGGAGACAAGACTGTAAGTTTGCTATTTTTTGTTTATGAAAATTTCTTTAGTCATTCAAATATTACCCAAAAACTTCAGATAACATCTTTTCCATATTTTCAGAATCTTGAGATACCTGTTGTCAGCTATCTCAAGCATCACAACTACATGGAATTTGATTTGAGTATTCAATCAGAGGCTGCCGGTGAATACACTTTGAAGGCTATTAAGGACTTCTCGCCATTTAATGAATACTTTATTGGTGAAAAACTTGGGCTTTTTGGTCGGGCCGGTATGTAGTGGTCTTGTCAACTTCAGATTAGCATAAGCACACCTCTCAGTTTGGATATAGTAATGGGAAAAAAATGCCATGCTTGAAAAGATACTGATGTATTTAAATAATTCTAGCAATTGTGAGTTGTGACTCATGTGGTGTGTGGATAAGTAACAACAAAGAAAAAAAAACCAATGTAGGATATTTCTAATTTCCATCATTTCGAATTTCATTCAGTGCTATGTTAGTTTGTATTTTTGCAGTTCTTGTCAGAACATGTATATGCACATTATTTTGGGTTATTTTGTAGGATAGAGAACTCAACTCTCATTTCTTAATCCCCAATAATGAATATGTAATGCCACCAAAATTGATCCTAACAGGTACAGGGACCCAAATCTATATATGGAACCTTGACAAGTGGGGACAGGATTACAGCTTGGAATGGGATAACAAGGAGCATGATGGGGACATCTTGATTCGCTCTAAAAGAGTTAGGACTCGTCCAGGCCAAATATCTCAGAAGGTTCCTTTTTTTAAAAAAAAAAAATCCTTACTACTTTCCTTCTTTTTTAAACTGTACTCTCTAAGAATCCAATAAAAAATTAATGCCTTGTTGTAGGTTCCGTTGGACTATTCCCTTAGGGCTTACATGGAAGTCATTTTCTTAACTCCTCGCATGCGGATATATGTCCAGGGTTCCTTGGTAAATACCACGTCATCATGAGCTACATTATGTGTATGTATTTTTTTATTCAATCAGTAGTTCATTTGTTTGAAATGTATTATGATGCTCTTTGCAGATTAAAGCTCGTCCTTTGGCAAAGTCATTGAATAAGACAGCAATAGACAATGGCATGATTATGGGGAAGACTATTCAGCTGACACTTGGAAGAAGCAAGATTGAATGGGAGAGGGCAAACTGCGGTATATTTTTGTACTGGCATGGCCGACTTATAGAGGTATCAGTCTGTCCTTTTGGGAAATTATCTAAATGCCTTATTGCGGATCCTCTTAATATTTTTTAGATTTGTTTCATTCTTATTCTGTAAGGCATATAAAAGAGTAGGGGGCCAAGTTCATAGTTCAGATGTGGGACGTGGAGTTATTGGTGTTGCCGACATCACTAACTTGATGGTACATTATATCTTTATATAAACAGTCATCTTTGATTTGAATCATATATCTATTTTATGGAATATTTTTTCAGTTGAATTTTTTATTCTCCTTAACCTTTTGACAAGAAGAATTGTTTACGTTGTTGTAGGATGGTGATGACGGGAATCCCTGGGTGATGAACAATAAACAGGGATTCCAGGATTGTGAGACATATGTCAAGCTGGAAGAGTGGCTTGGCAAAAAGTCAGATGAATATTGGGATAATAATTTTGACACACTTGACTTGGTAAGTTCCTGATCAATTGTTGTCTATAAACATTTACATAGATGATGTGAAGAACAATTCAATATGTGCATTTGCAAAAAGATCAATGCTGGTCCTGCATTGTTTGCAATCTTCCCAAATGATTCCTCTCCTTTTGACGGTACAAATAAACTATGAAGGTTGCTTGGATATTAGGAAGTAAATGTGTAAGAAAACTTTTGGGAATATGTCATTCATTTTCTAATGGGTGTTTTTGTATATATTGCATGGATTAATGCACATTTTTTGTACTGCAAGGTTTAATCGAATTATATGCTATATTGAAATTGTCATTTGTATTTGCTCCATGGGGAGGTTCCAATGCCACAAGTTACCATAAACTCACATATTAATATAATTCAAAGTTTGACACAAATTCTAAATCAAAATTGTTGATATCGTTGATTTTCTTAGTTGATGTATGCATGTAAAATTTCATGACTTTTAGAGTTTATTTTATACTACATCAATTACTTATAAAATTAATACATTAAAACTAATCAATCATAGTTAACTGGATCCATTCATTTTGTGACCACTTGTTTTGGTATAACATGAACTCTAAAAATCATGAAATTTTACGTGCATACATCAATTATGAAATCAACAAGTTCAACGATTTTGATTTAGAATTTGAGTGTCAAATTTTGAATTGTAAATTTAAAAGTGAGTTCATGCCATTTTATGGCACCAAAAATTTATGGCATTGAAACCCTTCTCTTGCTCGCATATATATTAATGTTCACAGCAGTAGAAAAAATAAAACTCTTTTATTCAATTACTAATAAGCTTGTTATATAGGTGTACAATGGAATACAATAGAAAATAAACCAAATAGAAATTATATAATTAGAGAATCATTAATTAATACTAATCAGTACTTTCTATATTTCAACACTCTCCTTAAGATGGACAAAAGATATCCATCAAGCCCATTGTCACATAATGTAACTAGATCTAATGAGTTAAGTCCTTTGGTGAGGCAATCTGATACTTGATTTTTTGTAACCACATGACTCCGCTCCAATAGCCCACTCTCTAGTTTTTCTTTTATAAGAACCTATTGATCTCCACATGTTTAGTTATATCATTCTGCACAGGATTGCTGGTAATGTTGATCATTGATTTGCTATCGCACCACAACTTCATCTTTGCTCCTTGGTTTACCTTGAGATCCTTTAATAATCTTTTCAGTCAAAGCACCTCAGCAACTCCTAATGCCATAGCCTGTACTTAGTTTTTGTCGTTGATCTTGCAACAACTAGGTGCTTCTTACTCTGCTAGGAGATCAAGTTACCCCCTACGAACATGCAGTACCCAGATATAATATGTTGTGTCCATATGATCTTTCCTAAGGTCATGCATGTAGTGGCTTACCATATTTACTGCAAATGAGATATTAAAATGAGTTTGACACAAATAGATCAATTTGCTACTAATCTCTGGTACATCTCACGATTAACATGTTTTTCTGCATCTGCACTTATTTTGGTCTTCAAATCAATTGGAGAGATTGCAGACCCGTAACCTAACATGTTTGTCTCTGTGAGTAAATCTAGCACATACTTTTTTTGGGATAGGACAATCTCTCTGCTCCATGAGCCACCTCAATCCCAAAGAAGTATCTAAGTTGTTCTAAATCCTTTACCTCAAATTCCTTCCTTAATTTTGCCTTTAACTGTGTAATCTCCCTTCATCATTTCCCAGTAATGATTATATCATCGACATACACAATTAGCATAGTGATATGACCATTATGTTATTGAGAAAATACCGTGTGATCTACATTGATTTGCTGATACCCTAAGCCTATCATAGTCTTCTTAAATCTATCAAACTAAGTTGAGGGGACTGCTTCATATACAAGCTTCTAGTAAGTTTGACAAACTCACATGCATCATATACAAACTTCAATTTATCAGCTTTTTCAAAGAAATTATGATACAACCTATTCAAAACATTAAAGGAATGATATCCCATTCGTGGTGATCGAGCATTAACACTTCTCAACACTAATCTCATACCCTCCTACTCCTACCATCTCTACCATAGATATTAACGCTGAGTCCATTCCCTCACGATACAAATATCACAGTCCACTACGTCATGTGTTAGTCCTAAGTCTCCGACTTATCCCCTTCTCTTGAAAGATCACATTGAAAATATTAAAAATAACAATACATTTAGTTGGAGTATGATGACACTAATGTAGCTTACCCCAATTTATTTGAAATTAAAAACTTTATTGTTATTGTATGATGACACTAATGAATAGTAAATTTACTAGAAATTAAAGAGCATGTAAAATATTAGACAAAGTCACAGAACCATAGTTTATTGTATCCTTACCAACAACATGTTGTGATGTGTCATCAGCAGTCTGAATGCTCTTTAGCATTGCTAGGTGAGTATAAAAGAGAACTCACGAGTATTACCTGTTACATGTCGAGATGCACCAAAATCTACAATCTATTCTGGTGATTTAGTGATTGATATAGAAGCAAGAGCTTGTGTGTTGCCAGTACCTTTGGTCGAATGAGCATAAGTAACAATGTTACCCAGGGGTTGGATGAAGTGGACGCCTCCTCAATCACATTTTTCTTATCTCCATCACCTGTTGTTATCTGTTTTCGCCTTAAGTATCTCCAAAAGTGTTTGGTCCTCTTCAATAAAGACCACCCCGACTTCTTTTTTCTTTGTTATCGTCAAATTTACCCGGTAGCCTCCTCTTCCACTTCTTCACCCCCACGACTTCGACCATGACTTTCAGTTTGTCGCGTCCACTTGTCTCGCTCTCCTTGGGTGTCTTAGGACAAGCCTTACTCAAGTGCTCCACCACTCCATAGTTGTAGCACTTGCGAGTCTCTACCTGAATCCCCGTCATACTTGAATTTCTAATTGTCAATGTTAAGCGCATTTCCGCATCTCCTTTAGCCTCCGAATGTAACTCCATGCGACTATCTTCTTGCATCATAGCCGCAATAATCTCGTCTAGTGAAGGGATCCTCTCCTGAGCCAGTAACACCGCACTCCTCTGCTTAAAGTTAGATTTAGCCTCCACAGAAAGTGCATAGTTTTTCTCTACGTATCTTGCTCTTCTTCTCTTGCACTCAGGATCTTTGCAGCATGCTATCGGTGAGAAGTAGTCATAATCTGTCACAATCGCTCCATATATGTGGCATACTCTTGGATTGACTTATCTTCTTGTATTACCACTTCTATCTCGCATTTGATTTGAAACACCCTCATGTTGTTCTTAGCCCTTGCATAGATCCTCCTCAACTTAGCCCAAATGTCATTCACGTTTTGAATACCATTCACCGTGATCGTAATCAATGGTACCATAGAATTGAGAAGTCAGGTATACATGTATGTTGTCTTTCACTCGTTCCACCCAGCAGTGTCTTGTTTCAGCTCATTCTCTCATGTTAGAAATCTCGCTAGGTTCTTTTCGGCTAAAGCACCTTCAACCCGGCGCGACCAACTCAGATATGTAGTCGGTTCATCAAGTTTCGATTCGTAGGTGGGAGATCTAACTTCTCTAGTTGTGGAAGTGTCGAGACCTCGGCTCCTTTCGACATTCATATGAGCTCAAACGATATTTTCACATTTATTGGATCTAGCTTTGCGAGAAGCTTCTTCCTTGGTCCAGTTTGCCCCTCCTTCAATCCTACTTATTTAAATCTCCCTACACTTTCACAGACAATCTATAACATTCTCAATTTCTTTTTATTTTTTTATTTTTTTTAAATATTCATCCTAATGTATTACACACCGGAAAGAAAAAATGAAAAGAAAAGAGACAACAAACTTAAGAAGAAAGCCGGCAGCGACGGTGACCTAGAGGCGACAACGTCGGTACTGTAGAAAAATGGAACTGTGATGGCTAGGTTTTTGACAAACCCTAATGGCTTTGATACAAAATAGAAAAAAACAGAACTCTTTTGTTCAATCACTAACAAGTCTATTATATAGATGTACAATGAAATACAATAAGAAAGAAATCAAATAGAAAATTATATAATTAGAGAAGTTAATTGATACTAATAAGTCATATCTCGACAACTTCTTATATTTCAACGCACTGTATTTCTTGGTTGGATCAAGATTTGAATAACTACTTGTATATTGCACCTTGATATATTTCACTAAAATAAAATTGTATTTTCCAGAAGAAGGGGTCAGATCGATACAATCCAGATCATCAGTGGGTTCAGTGTGATAAATGCCGTAAATGGAGGGTTCTGGACTCAGGTTTTGACACCAATACCTTGCCCCTTGACTGGTAACTATTTTTTTACATCATCATAGATAAGTAAATCTCTCTGCTTTTGGTCAGTGAGTATTCACTTCTGAGCATTTCCATCAACTGAATCCAAAGAAAGGAATATCCATACTATTTGGGACCTATTTAGAATTATTAACTTTTCCTTTGCTTTCTAGGTTCTGTTTTATGCCTCCCTACCTTGGGAAATGTGAAGATCCTGAGAAACAGGTGGGCCATGATGTGATTACCATATCTGCCAAGAGATCTGGCTATGGAAAAGAAAACAATGCCATAGAGGATCATGGTTCTCCACCGGTTGGCCCTGCCAAGGTCTCCTTTGATTAGCCATTTTAGATTAGTTATTCAGCTCTTTGGTTAGTTTCTTACTTGTGTTTTTCTTCTATTTTTTTAGCGTGGAAGGAGAGTAACTGTGCCATCTTCAAAGCATCATTCAATGCCTTCTGGCAGCTTGCGTACCACTGAGACAATCCACACCGGCACCAATATCATTGGTCTTGATGGTAATAAATTAACATATCAGAACTTTAAATATCTTGAGTTTTACAGTATTTTTAGGGTGTGTTTGGATGGTGTAGAATATCACTGTTCTGAAAATAGTATTGTTTTTGAATTAGCAATCATCTAAATATAAAATTAAAATCAAGAATAACAGCAGAACAATACTAATTTGCTAATCCATAGAAAATGTTGAGTTAGCGGATTAGTGTCTATGAGGGTAGTGAAAATAAAAAAAAAATTCTTTTATATTAGTATAGATTAGTATTAAATAAATATTATTATTAAATAAAATACTAAAAAATAATTAATTATTTTAACTATTCTCTCCATTATTTTTAAATTTCTATTCAAATAACATTTTACTAATCTAAAATAGTAAAAATTAGTATTTTTTTCATATTTTCTGAAATATCACTAACTTCACATTATTTCTCAACTACTAACCCAAATAATGTTATTCTTACACTAATCCTTTCACCATCCAAACACATCCTTACATTTAGTAAGTATACAAGTCAAAGTCTTTTTGACTAATCATTTCCCCTGGATGGTATTTGTTTGTACTGTATCATGTGTGATGATTGTTCTTTTTTTTTTCTTTTGTCAAGTGAAAAATATCCCTACATCATCAAAGTAATAATTTTACAAGTGGTACCAAAGCCCTATTAAAGTTCCTAGAATAAGCTAGCATGAATTAGTCACAGCAGCACATACTTCTAGACTGTAGCATAATAACGAACTAAAGAGCAACAAAAACAGTTAATATAAGCTTGTAAATCATACTCATCTTTTGACATTAGAATACCAATCTATTGAACTTCTAACCTTCAACATCATCTTTTGAGTGAATTCTTTTTGTTTTGCAATATCAAATAATGCATTGTTTTATTTCTCCTTGCTTTAGAAGATGAAGATTTTAGTATAACGTCTAGTGAGAACATTGAAGACACAACTAGGACAAGAAGCCTAAAAAGACTTAGGCGGGGCCTGCAGAGAGGGGGCAAATACTAGCAGAGAAACGAGAACCAATAGCTTTGCTGGCTGTTAGTTTGTTTTCAAAATAGACTTTTGGTAGTCTATAAAGTGTATATAGCATAACATGGATATGTCTTCATATGGTTTTTTTACTGATTATTGCTGCTGGGTGTTTTGCTGGGTGTTTGCTGCTCTTGTTAAGTCAATGGCAGCACTGAAATTAGTACACTTGATCATTTCATCTCAATTAAGCTGTGAACCCGCTTTTAAACCCTCTTATGGCGAATAACTATTTGAGGTAAATGCAGTGAGAAGTGGTTGCTAATTGTCCATGTCCTCTGAAGTACTCCACGGTCGTGGAGTAATCTAAGCCGTTGAATCTGTGTGACGGTTAGATTGGTTAGGATGGTGAGTGAACTTCTAGCTTATTCTATTTAAGTATAGCACCACACGACCCTTTTTGACCTATTTAAGTATAGCCATTGCATTTAACTATTTAAGTATAGCACCACACGACCCTTTTTGACCTATTTTCTCCTATGTTAAATGCAGGTTTTTTTAATGCTGAGGGCTTATTGACAATTAATAACAAAAAAAAATCAAGTCGAACCTCCTAATTAAATTACATTAATCCGGTCTACAACATTTTATATCTGAAACTATATTTGCGTTAATAATAACTATGATAAAAGTCAAAAGCAAAATGCTGATGTATACATATATTATTATAGACGATTATAAAATAAAAGCCCGTGCTTGTTAAAATCGCTGCAAGAAATTCTTTTGTGCTTTTAATTTTACTGCTTTCGCTTGAAGTGGTTTGCTTTCGCTTGCTTTTGATTTGAATGCGCAGCTCTATCGTCTCGTCCCACATGTTAGAGCTTTCTCAAGTGTTCGTAGTCGACAATAGCACAAATGATTACAGGAGTATGTAAATATTATGAGGGAAGTTCTCATTTTTTTTAGTTTGTAATGGCTTAACGACCGAAGACGAAATAACTTAAAAACGACGACTCAAGGAAAAAAATACAAAAGAATGAGTAAGATTGGATGAGCGGAATAATTGTAGAGGATGAAGGATGAATGGAGAGGTGGTGAGGCTGGTTGTGGGGAGGAAAGAGAAGGATGAGAGCGTTGAATAAAAGCTGCACCATTAATGATACTTCCCCCATCTATTTATGTAATATAATCAAGCCTGGAGACTCCTAAAGGCGAGGATTTTATTTTTCCACATCTAGTGCAGATGTTTTGGTTCTCTATCATTGAACTAAGATTAATTAAAATGGTGAAGCAGGGCTGTATGCCTGTACCTCACTCCGTTTGGTTCACACCAAATGAAAGACTAGGTACGTAACGAGGAGGAGAATAAATGAAAAGAAAAACAAGCTATTATGTTTTTCTATTTTTTAAAGATAATTTTCGTTATGGTTTTTACAAACCAAATGAAAGATAGGTACGTAACGAGGAGGAGAATAAATGAAAAGAAAGACAAGCTATTATGTTTTTCTATTTTTTAAAGATAATTTTCGTTATGATTTTTACATAGTGGGTGTGACAAGTGGAAAGAAACAAATTAATGCAATGCACATTCTTGAGTGTGAATCAGATTTGGATGAAGATGACAACTTCAAGACAATTAATGGAATAATTATTCATTTTGAGAACTTAACCATTTGATGCATGAATTTGTAGTTAAGTCCTGGTGGAAATCTAGGAGAATGGTGTGGTCTTCTAGGATAATTTATGTTTAGAGTTAATATTTAGTATTTTAAGGAGTCAAAATTTGTTGTTTTCTAGATTATTTTAATTAGTTTTAAATGGTAGTATTAATATTGATATTTAATTATAAGGCTATATAAGAAGTCAAATATCATCTTTGTAAGGTAGAATTTGATCAATAGAAAAATTGTTTGAGTGTTTTCTCTTCTCTCTTATCTTCTTAAGGTTTTTTCTTGTCTCTATTGCTACTAAACCAATACGTGAGCTTAACGGGCAATACAGTAGTGGGACCGACTTGCGTCAAGTGGTATCAGAGCGAGGTTCGACATCACGACTTCTCGCTTGTGAAATCTCCATCAATTATGTTCATGGCCGATCCTAACCTTCTCGATGTTCTTGAACGTATGCAACAAAACCATACCGAAACCATGCAAGTACTCACCACTCTAGTTGAACGCCTTGCCCCCACCAACAATCAAAACAATATACGAAATCCACAAAACAATAATAACCCACCATTCAACCAAAACCCTCAACCTCCAAACCGTGACCGATGGGACGGCGGCATACGAATCGAAATTCCAGATTACTCAGGAAGCCTAGATCCCGAAGAGTATTTGGACTGGACGAGCAAAGTTGAAGAAGTATTCGAACTCAAGGAAGTTCCTCCTGACAAGCAGGTATCACTGGTGACTATAAGACTAAGAGATAGGGCAGCAGCATGGTGGCAATCATTCAAGTATCGCCGCTATCTTGATGGCCTTCCTCCTCTCAACCTTTGGCTTGATTTAAAGCGTGAAATGAATCGTGAGTTCCTGCCACTCAACTATAGACAAACATTTTTCCAACAACTTCAATCTCTCACTCAAGGCACAAGAAGTGTGGAGGAATACACTCTTGAATTCTATAAACTTGAAGCACGAAATCAACTCAATGAGACTGAAGATTTGAGAGTTGCACGATATTTGCACGGCCTTCAAATTCCAATTCAAGATGTGCTTGTAGTTCACACTTTCCACAACGTAGCTAAAGCTCAAGCCAAAGCAAAAGCCGTGGAAAAACAACTCGCGAGGACCCGCAACTTCAGTCGTAACAATTCTTTTTCTGTTAACTCTAATATTTCTCAAGCATCTTCCGCATCAAATAACTCTACAAATCCCAACCGAAACAAACAACTTCTTCCTTTACCCAAACCAAATCAAAACACTCTACCTAAATCAAACCAAAATACCCCAGAAAATTCCAAAACCAACATTCGTTGTCACAATTGCCGAGAACTGGGTCATTATGCGAGAGAATGTCCTAAGCCTCGACCACATTTTTATGCTAATGATGGTTTTGAAGAAGAAGAAGGATGGTACGAGGATGAGTCTGAGCAAATTTTTGAGGTAAATCCCGAAGACATCGAGGCTGAAAGTTTAGTCATGAGAAGGCTTTGCTTAGGGCCGAAAACCTCTGAAGATTGGAAACGACATGCTATTTTCAAGACCATGTGTGTTATTAAGAACAAGAAGTGTGTCATGATAATAGATTCGGGAAGTTGGGAGAATGTGATTTCAGAAGAAGCGGTCCGAAAACTCAAGCTAGACACAACAGATCATACCAATCCATACAAACTCGGGTGGGTACACAAAGGGGTTGAAATTCAAGTCAATAAGAGGTGCCACTTTCAGCTCACTCTTGGGCCACATTACACCACTACGATTTATGTCGATGTGGTTCCGATGAATGCCTCACATTTGATCCTTGGTCGTCCCTGACAGTACGACAATCAAGCCATTTATGATGGAAGAAAGCGCACATATACCATTCGAGTTGGAGCACAAAAGGTTCGAATAAATCCTCTTCAAGAAGAACTAAAAGAATCAACTACAGTATTTTGTGTGCCACGAGAGGAGTTTGAGAAGGAGTTAGAATGTGCTGAATTTTATTTTGCATTGACCGCATGTGATTCTGCCAAGACAGAAGCTGAGATATCTGAACTAGTGCAACCTTTATTGGCTGAATTCAAGCACATACTTCCTGAAGAGCTTCCTAATGGACTGCCTCCACTTCGCGATATTCAACACCAAATTGACTTGGTTCCGGGGCCAATCTTCCCAACAAGGCTCATTACCGCATGACTCCTCAACAACATGAAGAGTTGAAGTGTCAAGTCCAAGAGTTACTTGATAAAGGCTTTGTGCGAGAAAGTATCAGTCCTTGTGCTGTTCCGGCTCTATTGGTGCCAAAGAAGGATGGAAGTTTCCGCATGTGTGTGGATAGCCGAGCAATAAATCGTATCACTACAAGGTATCGGTTCCCCATTCCGCGACTTGAAGACATGCTTGATCAACTCAGTAGTGCCAAGGTATTCTCTAAAATTGATCTTAAAAGTGGATATCACCAAATCCGAATCAAGCCCGGTGATGAATGGAAAACGGCTTTCAAAACCAAAGAAGGCCTTTTCGAGTGGGTCGTTATGCCATTCGGCCTTTCTAATGCTCCAAGCACTTTCATGCGCGTGATGAACCAAGTCTTGCGACCTTTTCTCAATAAGTTTGTCGTTGTTTACTTTGACGACATTCTTATCTACAGCCGAACACAAGAAGAGCACCTTCAACACTTGCGTAAAACCCTTGAAGCGCTACACAACAATAGCCTATTTGCAAACCCAAAGAAGTGTGTATGGATGACATCAATCCTAATTTTTTTGGGGTTCAAGATCTCGGGGAATGGCATATCACCAGAAGAAGGTAAAATCCAAGCAATCCAAGAATGGCCGAAACCATCTTCAATCACAAATGTGCGATCATTTCTCGGTTTAGCAGGATTCTACCGGCGTTTTATCAAAGGTTTTAGTAGTATTGCTGCCCCAATAACTGAGATACTCAAGTTGAAGAATTTTGAATGGAGTGAAAGTGCTCAACAAGCTTTTGAGAAACTCAAGCAATGTTTAACTCAAGCACCAGTGTTAGCACTACCAAATTTTGAGAAAACTTTCGAAGTTGAATGTGATGCTTCAAAAGTGGGTATTAGTGTTGTATTTTCCCAAGAGAAGAAATCCGTGGCCTTTTTCAGTGAGAAACTTGCCGGAGCTAAAACCAACTATTCGGTGTATGACCTTGAGTTATATGCCATTGTGAAGGCTTTGCAACATTGGCGGCATTATCTCTTGTCTTGCGAATTTGTGCTATACACTGACCACCAAGCGCTGAAATTTGTGCAAGACCAGAACAAACTAAGCTCTCGACATGCCAAATGGATCAACTCACTCCAAGAGTACTCTTTTTCGATTGTTCACAAGGCTGGAGCAAGCAACAAAGTGGCTGATGCTTTGAGCCGTCGGCATGGATTACTTGCAGCAATGACAACCTATACACTTGGGTTTGGGCATGTGCCAGAAACTCTTAAAGAAGACTCGGATTTTGGACAAGTTCTAGAAGAAGTAAAGAGAAATTTGCGAGATGATTACTCGTTACATAACGGGTACTTATTTAAAGGAGTGGCACTTTGTATTCCGGCGACCTCCCTTCGCTATCTCATCATCAAGGAAATGCATAACCAAGGTCACTTTGGACTAGAAAAGACTTTGCATCTTGTGCGAGAAAGATTCTTTTGGCCGAGCATGTGGCGAGATATTAAACATTTCGTTCGAGCTTGCCATGTTTGTCAAACATCTAAAGGTACCAACACCAACCAAGGCCTTTACAACCCATTGCCTATTCCATTTGAATGTTGGCGTGACATTTCGATGGACTTTGTGACCGGACTACCAATGACCCGAAAAAAAAATGATAGCATCATGGTCGTTGTGGATCGTTTCAGCAAAATGGCAATCTTTATTGCTTGCAAGACCACTATAGATGCGCCTAAAGTAGCCGAGCTTTATTTCAATGAAGTTGTGCGACATCACGGCTTGCCGAGCACCATTGTTTCCGATCGGGACACTAAATTTTTGAGCAAATTCTGGATAGAACTTTGGAAGAAGTTAAAAACAGACTTGAAGTTTAGCTCAACTTTTCATCCTCAAACCGATGGTCAAACTGAAGTCATAAACAGAAGCCTTAGAAACATGCTACGTGCGCAAGTTACAGCTTTTGGCATGTGGGACACTTTGCTATCGAAAATTGAATTTGAATACAATTATTCGGTGAACCGCTCTACAGGGTTTGCACCCTTCAAAATCGTGTACGGATATATTCCCCGTGGTCCTCTTGACACTCTCTCGATTGAAGGACCACAGACTACAGTTAAAAGGGTGGAAGAAAGGCTTGAAGATTTGAGAGAATTACATAAAACAGTCCGAGAGAAATTATAACAATCTTATGCTAAGTACAAAGCTAAAGTAGATGTGACTCGCCGTGACGTTCAATTTGAAGTTGGAGAGTTGGTCTGGGTCTACTTACCAAAAGAGCGTTTTCCACGTGGCGAATATCATAAACTTAAACAAAGAAAGGTGGGACCATTTGAGATTTTGGAGAAGTTTGGAGCAAATGCATACCGCGTGAAATTAACTGATGACTTGCATATATCCAACACCTTCAATGTTAGTCATCTCCACAAGTACTATACTGAAGATACAAGCATGAGGGCAAGCTTCAAACAACCTGGGAAGTCTAATGCAATGCACATTCTTGAGTGTGAATCAGATTTGGATGAAGATGACAACTTCAAGATAATTAATGGAATAATTATTCATTTTGAGAACTTAACCATTTGATGCATGAATTTGTAGTTAAGTCCTGGTGGAAATCTAGGATAATTTATGTTTAGAGTTAATATTTAGTATTTTAAGGAGTCAAAGTTTGTTGTTTTCTAGATTATTTTAATTAGTTTTAAATGGTAGTATTAATATTGATATTTAATTGTAAGGCTATATAAGAAGTCAAATATCATCTTTGTAAGGTAGAATTTGATCAATAGAAAAATTGTTTGAGTGTTTTCTCTTCTCTCTTATCTTCTTAAGGTTCTTTCTTGTTTCTATTGCTACTAAACCAATACGTGAGCTTAACGGGCAATACCGTAGTGGGACCGACTTGCGTCACAAATGCAGAGGCGGAGGGAGAAAATAATTTCACTGGTGTCAATAGTATTAGTTTTGAAAGGATTAATTAAAAATTACTTAATTGATTATTATTATATATATATATATATATAATAAATTTTCAATTTTTAGTGAAGTCATTTGTATCTAATATAACATAACAAAGGTGACTCCGCCACTGAACAAATGCAAACAAAACGAAAAGAAAAGAAGAACAAAGAAGAATCCAATATTATGATGATATTTATCTAGACTTTTCTTGTCTTCATATGGTATTCCAATATTCCATACATAAAACCGGATCCGTCAGAAACGTTCATCAAATAGTTTAGTGCTGTTGTCCCTGTCAGTGTTGTCATGTAATGGATGTAGTAGGTTTTATGCTGCTCTCATCCAAACTTAAGTGCGTTTTGTAATTTCGGATTCATTTGTCAAAATGATGCCTGTGCTCTGAAAGAGTGATATATATAAAGGCACTACTGGAGTGGATCAATTCCACTATAATGAGTTATTTTAATAATTTTGATAATGAACTTATATAAATTTCATCAAAAATTAAAAAAAAATAGAAAAAAATTATAAATATATTTTTTACTTATAGATTGATAGTCATTTAAATTTTATGTAGTCTCATTATCATTTGATATTTCTTCAAAAATAATTAAAATTTTATATAATTTGTAACGTTTATAATTTAACGGTCTTTGATGGAGTATTAAATGATAATGAAATTATATAAAAATTGAATGATTATCAATCTATAAATAAAAAATATATCTACAAAAAAAATATTTTTATTTTTTTAATATTTATTTAAGAGCCTATTGTCAAAATAACTTATTGTCAAGTGATCCACACCCATATACAACTATAAATTACCTGTTTCAATTGAAACACAAAAGTCTTGAATATCACACTCCGATATTCTAAGAAGTTATTCCTACAACAATACTGCATACCAGAATCAAATTGCACAAAATATTCAATCAGAGGTTGAAATTGACACTATTAAAGTTCGGCATTTCTTTAATTTTTTTAGAAGGGGCTTTTCTTTAACTAGAACAGGAAAAGTTCATTTCTTCAGAATTTGTTTCTACAACCTTCTATTCTTCGATTACAAATTATAATATATCTCTTTTTGAAATACTTCATCCCAGTCATACAACTTACTGAAATAAAAAAAAATAGCAAAAAAATATAGTTGTTTTTTTTTTCATTCAGCAACTTAGACAAAAATACATGATGGTCATCTCCTTATATAATATGCACGTTGATGTAGTTCTCTCGAGACAGGTTTTTTTTCTCTTTGAACTAATGAACAAAATTATACTTTGCCCGTAAAAAAATATTTCTTCAAAATACAATATATATATAATATTTTATAAAGGGGCCTTAGAGAATAAAAATATTCACGAACATAACAAAACCTCTATTCAGGCATCAGGATTTCTTATACTGGTATATTTTCTACCTTCTATTTGATTTGTTTGAAAATCATGAGAGAGATGTTTTCCGGGTGTTGTATTAGAAAAGAAAAACAAGAAGAAGGAAAAGTTGGAGACAGAAAAACGATAATATCTGATATTTTAAGAAAATTTCACATCAAACAACAATACAACATGATGAGAAAGTTTGCTGCGTTCTTTCATTTTCTTTCGAATTACAGTAGTAGATCAAACGGCCCCAAAGTGGAAAAACTTAACTCCATTTTTTGTCAAGCAAGCAACACGCTCTCGCCAAACTCGTGTGCCACACACCACACACCACTCCTCTCGTCGAAACGAAATTAAGTGGGCTAGAAACATATATCTGAAACAATTGAAAGTAAGGATTTATATTTCGGCCCACAACTCCGTAAGGCCCATGAAACGTTGCCTTCTATTAATATTAATAATACCATAACTAATCTCTTCTTTTCCTTTTTTTATGGCCTCTCTTCCTCTTTTATCTTCGCCAAAGTGCTTCAGTTGCCGTGCTCCAGTTAGGAGTACTCTCCCACCTCGTTTGCGTGGCCGCACTTCTCGACTTGTGGGCCCCGCACGTGCGGTTCCGGTGAGCATAGTTTACGAACTCCTTTCTCTCTCTCTTTCTTCTTCTTCTTTTTATTTTTTTTTTTTTTATGGGAAACTCTTGAGGGGGGAATCTTGTGGTGTACAATCGCCTCATAGTTTTGGCCTATACAGTACAAATTGGTTGTTCACCTGTTAGCATGTTTCGTTTTCAGAATTTCTCTATCATGCTGCCCACATCGGCACTGTCTTTTTGATTTTCAAATGAATGGCAGTTCAGTTTAGAGCTGTGCTGTGTTGGGTTTTTATAATTCTAATTTGTGAGGTGCTGTGTAGAAATTTACAGACTTAAGGTAGAATTTTATCAGAAATTGTGGACAGATACTTGACAATTCATGGCTTGTACGAACAAGGCCTTTTCTATTTGTCTGCATCCAATAGCCTGTAAGGCCCCGTTCTCTTTCAAAATGTTAAATGGTTTTTAAAAGTTGCAACCATGGCAAGCCAAATTATAAACTTTGGAAACTAACATTGTGTAAAATTGTGTAATCTATGTTATAGTATGCCATGGCTAAAAGCAAAAAGTGTTTGATATTAAACCATGGTTAGGATAAATTTTACATCAATATGTCAACAAATAATTGTTAAAATTAACCAAAAACTTTGGTTATGGCAGAGAAATAATCTTTTTCTGGTAGTATAAGAGCTTCTCAAGTAATATAAGTTACAAAGTGAAACTTCTTTTTTTGGGCCCTAACACTTCTCTTAGAAATTTTCACAAACGCCTTATAAGCAAGAAAAAAGGAGTTTAATTTCATTCAACCCAACAAACAAGTTTAATACCTTAAATATTTATATATATAAAATAAAAGCAAAAATTGATTTTGGTCTTATTGGTCAAAACTTCCATAGATTTAGAAATAGCGGCATGACCATCGCTGCCAAGAAAAGAACTTATTTTCAACATATTTAATGGAGAAGAACGATGCCCAGAGGTAATGGAGAAGAACGACAAAGAAAGAGATGAAGAAAAAAACAATATAACTGCATACTTTCATATGCGCGTGGAACTAGTTTATTTGGCAGAAGATGATACTTTCGCGGAAAAAATAGGTTGGAAGTGGAGGGAGCACGGGAAGATCGAAAGCCACGCAAAAATCTAGTCCCGACTTTTAGAAAAACCTGTTTTTCAATGACATTTTCATAACTTTGAAGCGCAAGCCGAGGCTTCTGTGAAGAGTGTCGAACACTTCATCGCATTTAGAAGTTGGGTTTTGTAAAAAAACAAAGAAGCAATGGTTAAAACCTTGCAATTGAACGGGGCCTAAAAGGCTGGCAAAAATTTCAGCCTGACAGTTGGAGAATGGTAGTTATGGATGATTCTGCAATTTGCAAAATATGATATTTGACCATGATTACCTTTCTTATATATGCGGGGTAGTTTGTATTTAGATTAACTTCTTCGTCATCATTTGAAGGTAGGTTATCAATGGAGAAGTTGAAAGCAGTTCATTTTCAAATTTTGACAGAGGTAACTTTTTTTTCTGCAACAATACCATAATGACTGAGGTTTATACAAAATCTTATAAGCTAAAATTATATTGCCATGACTGTAGTGGAGAAGCTCTATCTTATGACCAAAGATGAGAAGAGCCAGACCCAAGCAAGCTTGTTATTGCGGGCATTTCCATGTAGTGTCATATCGTGGCTCAGTATGACACAAGTGGCACAGTCTAGCGAGGGAACACAGCTGAACATGGTGTATGATGTAGGTGAATTATTTGAGTTAGGAATTCAGCTGTCATATTTGCTAACATTGCTTGCCCTACTTGGAGCTGGCACCTTCTTTGTCATTCGTCAGGTTCTTGTCAGAAGGGAACTCGACCTTTCTGCTAAGGAATTGCAGGTACATTCCTATAATTTTGCTTTTATAGGCCTTCTTTACAGATTAACTTGGCTTTTCTTTAAGTTAACAAGTAATGAAACCTTTTATGCAACCTTAATTGGATGCGCCAGTGAAAATTTAGCCTTTTGAAACTGTTGTCTGCATAATGTTTAAATTATTAACTCCTGAATCCCGTTTTAGTTAGAGAAAGTTCAGAGTAGATAATTGTGAAAAAATTATGACTTTGATTAAGTTAATTGCAAATGTTAAAATGATTATGTTTTAGGACAAAAACTGAAAGGAAAATTTGTTTAATTCTTTGGAAATATAGGAGCAAGTTAGGAGTGGTGATGCATCAGCTACAGAATACTTTGAACTTGGAGCAGTAATGCTGAGAAGGAAATTTTACCCAGCAGCTATCAAGTATTTGCGGGAAGCAATTGAAAAATGGGAAAGAGATGATCAAGATCTTGCTCAGGTCCTTACCATTCTCCATATTACTCATTCTCCTTTTCAAGGAAAGTTAAATGGTGCAGAAAATCAAAAGACTTGAAAGTATATTCCAAGTAGTAGATGAATGGGCATAATTTGGTGTTGTCTATCTTGTAATATAATTTTTTTCTTATTAAATAAGCCTATATTTTGAAGTAAAACTGGTGCTACTCTTGGGCTGAACAAAGATGGCCATGCTACCAATGCCTGTTCATTTGAATAATATAAAGTTTGGAGAGAAATAAATAAAAAGAAGATGCAACACATAGGACCGGCATAAAGTACTACGCTGATATATTGAAGGACCTCAGCTACTGAATCCAACCCGTACAGTAGAAATTGAAATTGAATTTTTTTCTGTTCCTTTTAGCTGGAAGTCAAAAGTGTTTTATGGCAACTATGAGAATGAAAGACCAACTCAATTTGGTGGGCCACTGCTTGTCATTTCTTCTCTATAACAAACAATGGCAATAAATTATGATTAAAAAGATATTTATAGTGCAGATAGAACAAAAGAAATGAACAAATAAATAGAGAAACAAAGGAAAAGAAAGATTAATAATACAGAACCTAGCCTATGTACAGGGTATATACTAATGAAAATTTCCTCTTTCTCTGTTCTGATATTTATTTCTGTTTTCTCAAGAAATTTTCGTATATTTTCTCAGTACAACCCCTGAAACTGAAAATAATTTTGAAGTTCTCCACTGCCAACATTTTACTATTGGTGAAATTTATTTGAGAATTATATTATGTTACATTAACATCTGGTTGATCCCATAGCACAAATTTCTATATTGGCTCCGCCTAAGTACAAACCTTATGTCTTTTACAGGTATACAATGCACTTGGAGTATGTTATGTGAGAGACAACAATGTAGACAAAGGAATTCAACAACTTCAAAAGGCAGTGGCTCTTCAACCGGGCTATGTAACTGCATGGAACAACCTAGGAGATGCCTATGAGACGAGAAAGGAGATCAGATCTGCACTCAGAGCATTTGAAGAGGCTTTACTTTTCGACCCAAATAATAAAGTGGCAAGGGAGCGGGTAGAGTCATTGAGAGATAGGGTCACCATGTATAAAGGAGTGTCTGTTAAATCAGAGGATCGGTAATTTTGGTATTTAGATTTGTTTGTGGGTGAACAGCGTTCTGGTTTTTGTTTCAACTGTAATTTTTGGATTAGTTTTTATAGCGCTGCGAGAATGTAGACAAAAATTTGGAGTGTTTGCTTATACATGACTTTCTTTCTTTCATAAAAGAAGAAGGGTACTTATTTTAGGATTTTGGCGTCAAAAATTTAGCTGGTAGTGAATAGAGCAGCCGTATTATCATTGAATGGTTGATGCGCTCAGAAATAGGTAAGAATAAGATTTAAAGTGCACTTATTAGGTGAAGTTTATAGCCCGTCGAATTTCACTGGTATGTTTTTTTTTGGGCCTTTATGATATTTTATAAATTTTTAAAGTTGGTATGTTTTTATTTAATTGCATTTTTTTTCTTTTTTTGTAAAATTAGATCAGAGCGCTGCTATATGATTTTTTGGGTTCTTTTTCATCGAATAATGGATCTCTTCCCCAGTGTAGTTTGTTTCTCAATTGAAAATTTGATGAGCACTATGCAGCTCCTATTAAGAAACCAACTTATACTGTGGAATTATGAAGTTCAAATATTCATAAAATCCAATATCTTCAGAATTTTATAATCCGGTGAGAATAAAAACAAAAAAATCACTTGCCCATACACAGTTATTTTTGAGTGAAACAGTTAAGATGCAGAATGTGTCAAACCGCAAAAAAAAAATTACCATATTCTTTCAAAACAGTTAAGTCTTACTTGGTTTCAGAAGTTTATGTAGTAAATCAGCTCAAATATAATTCTTAATGGAAGGATTAGTATAAGAATAATGTTTTTTGGGTTAGTAATTGAGAATGATATAAAGTTAGTGATATCTCGGAAAATGTAAAAATTGAGATGATAGTAAAATGCTAAACTAAGTTTTTGTTGGATTAGTAGAATAGTGGCTAACCTCAACTGTTCTAAATAGTAATTTTGTGTCTAAATAGCACGCGCTGTTTCAAATAAAAGCTATTTTCAGGTTAGCGCTAATCCATTGTCAACCAAGCACCCCTATAAGGTTCAAAATCATTGTGATTGAAGATAACTTTAAACTGAAAAAGGTGTAGCTTTTATTACAGTTATCCCTCCTGCTATTAAATAATACTGCACAATCTGGCATAGTAATAATGCTGGTGCTGCCAATTTGAACGTTAACAATCCATTAAGAACGCTGGTAACTCCCCGAATCTTATTCAGATCTGCGGATCTGATTACAAATTGCCTGCATACATAAATTAGCTGTACAATTTATGTTGCTCAAATTGTAATCACTCGCTAACACGCCAGACACGTGCGTTGCTTTGCTAAAAAAAGATATATATTTTTAAAATTATTATACCCCTTTTAATTAAATTTAAAATAATCATTTTATTAAGTTTCTAATAGAATCATTTTCTAAACGTCTGTTTTACGACGAATGTTAAAAGTTATAAAATGTCCCAAAAAATTAATACGCGGAACAAAGTTTTTGGTGCAGATAGCATATCTACACCAAAATACAGAACCTTGTAGACCTCTTGCCATATTCAAACTGAATAGATAATATAATTTTCCTTTGCCCATAACCAGTGGCGGATCTAGGATTTTGATTAGGGGGGGGCAATTATCGGATTGTAATGGTTTATCGGGTTCAAATCCATTAACTAATCGGGTACTAAATAAAAAAAATTAATAATTTAATATATATACTTTACTAATAATTTTTTTATTAAATAATAACATTTTATATATTAAAATAATAATAAAATAAAGCTCAAAGTAATAGATAATCAAGTTGATGAAGAAAGTTTTCGACTAAGGAACTTTATATTTTGATATCTTTGCATAATTATTTCATTATGCACGGTATTAAATATTTTTTTCTCAATAAAAATAACCCATGAGATTCAATTGAGGGGGGGGGCAAAAAAAATTTCAGGGGGGGCACGTACCGAAAAGCACTATTTTTCAAAATCCAGTGAAAGGGCGCGACGCCCCCTGGATCTAACTGGGTCCGCCCCTGCCCATAACCTGGAAGCTGTTGAGCTTTAAACGATCAAGTGCATTAATTTTGAGTCATCTGTTGCATCAACCGGTCTAAATTTGTGTAAGATTAAATCTTGACACAGCCCAAATTTGGAGGAGACCAGCCCAACCTATTAATCACTGATGAGTGATACAAGCATGCGGAACCAAAAACCTATTGCTTTTAAAATATCATTTATGATGCCAGGCACCAGGCATGGGAACTCTCAAAGCATCTTATGATTGTCATCTCCAAAAGTACCAAAACCATAAGCATGTGTTGATAAATTATAACTGTGTAAAAAGAGAGAGAGAGGTCCATACATTTGTCAAAGCATGATTTGCATGCGAGGTGATCTCACTGTAACTTTACACTGTTACCTAATCAAAGACTAAGAAAACCTGTTCAACGTTAGAGACTGATGATCTGTTTTACTTTACACTGTGACTAATCAACAACTAAGAAAACATATTCATTTTGCATCATTTGATGCAGAGAAGAGGAGAGATGAGTCAGAGAAAACGCAAATGGTGTCAGCAAAAGGCAAGGAGCCTGTTTCCCTGTATTCGCACAAGACTGTCAAAGTATAAAGTGCCACTTTTCATTTTTGTTTCTCTTTATGCAGGACCTATTGTGTCATGCCTACCTCACCATTTAACCTTTTCTTGATTTCTCATCAGCTCTCTTTTCTGAGGCGGCCTGACGAGTCCTTTTGCTTTCTATAAATAATATAGAAATTTAGCTTAAAAAATATTGACACCTGTACTTGTTATTAGCCCTTTTAAATCCATATATTTCAATTTTCAATCCTTTTTTTCCCCATGTGCTCTGGAAAAAGTATGGCATTGCTTAGCCTACAAAAAGAAACAAAATAGGAGAGGTAAACCTATATAATAGGCCAGCACCCTGGTCCATGATTCCCAGATCCTACCTTTATAAAGCTGTTAAAAAACCAACCATGAATCCAACGGCTCTGTTGCATTTCATCTAAACTCGAGAACTGGCTTTACTCGTCTTTGGAACTCTAAAGGAGTAATGAATATTATCTTCACTGTCTTAGTCTCTTTAATCAAATAACAGGTGTCGAGTGCTCATTTTAGTTATCTCAGACTAATTTTTTGAGAAGTGATCAAATTATCTTCATCATATTGTCATTAAAATTAAATATCAAATAATTATTATTTAAATTTTTAAATAATGAATATTTTATAAATATCATTTTATATATGTATACAAAAATTTATATCATTTCAATATTATTTATATATACATCAAGCATTAGTAAAATTAACCGACCAAATTTTACAGTCTAGACTCATTACTTGATATGGTTATTCAAATGAAGTTAAAATTTTATGATTTTTCATTTGCATATAATTGAGATGACATAAAATATATCTAAGATTTATATTTTTAAATTTATACATAAATAAATAGACACCAACAATGATGGTAATCGGATCCTTCTAATTTTTTGTTTGTACTTTATAGAACTAAATAATTACCAACAAGCCCCATATCGTCTGTCAAGCTAACATTTTATTTATTTCATTTATTGTCCTCTCCGGTACGTGTGAAGCATGAGAAGAACATAAAATCATTAAGTATAGTGAAATAATTTTAAATATGATAAAAATTAATATTTTATAAAATTATGATATAATTTTTTTATCGAGTTACTTAATTTAAAATTTGGACCGTAAGTGTTCCGACCGAAATGCTATCAAAAGTACAATAGCCAAAATCTCTCAATATCTATATATATATATATATCCCTAAACAAAAAGATTATTGTCTCATTGTGGTTTAATTAATTTCTAGCCACGTTGAGGATATGATGACCTGTGAATCACTAATTGTCAAGACAAAATGAAAGCATATTAATTAACGAAAGTGTATAGATTGAACCAATTCGAGAAAGTGAAAAGAATCATAATAAGTCGATACGTGCGAGCACACTGTACGTTTGCTACTCTGAGTTAAATGGAAAAAAATTTTTGCATTCTAGTTGGTAACGGCTAACGGCCGAATTTCACGATAGAAGACGTGATCAAGTTAACAATTTGCAAGTTCGAAAGAAAAATTCAAACCAGCCTGATAGAAAGAGATGTTATACCAAACTAATAGCATTAATAGAACTTTCCAAAATAAAGCAAACTTTGATGCCCCTGGGCCTTAGCCTTCTTTCTCTTTTTTACTATGTAATTTTCTATGGACTATATATATAATTAGGTTATAATGCTTTGCAAAATATAATAGCGTTGTGTGTTTCGCGAAGCATCATAACATCACTCTATATAGAGAGAGAGTAAAGATACCGTGAGTTTAACCTCACAGAGATCTTTTGTAGTTTAACTCAAAAAAGTATATCAAATAATCTCTAAATTTTAATTTATCATGCTCATTAAATTTTTTATATGAAAATCTTGTGGGATGCAAAAATTTGGAGTGTTTTGAGCTTTTTAAGTCATATTTTTTAATTTTTAAAAATTAGCTCTAAAAAAATAATAATATATTCAATACTTGAACATCATTTTAGAAAATTAAAATAGTGACTTAAAAAGCTTATAACACTCTAAATTTTTATATAAAAAAAAATCTAGTGAAGGGTAAAAAAATTTGAAGTGTTTTAAGCATTTTAATTCAAATTTTAATTTTTCATTTTTTAAAAAAAAATGATGTTGAAAAAAGTATTGAATATATTATTATTATTTTTAGAGTTGATTTTTAAAAATTAAAAACCATGACTTAAAAAACTCAAGACACTCCAAATTTGTGCATCCCACAATATTTTCATATAAAGAATTTAATGAGTATGATAAATTAAAATTTAGAGATGATTTGATATACTTTTTTAGTTAAGCTCACATGGAAACTCACGGTATCGACAGACAAAAATTATGATAGATAAAATTGAGTATCTTTTATGCCTACTCTTTATACACAATTTTTATATTTAGGTCTACGAATTCAATGCAAAATATTTCTTCATCTATTGATAAAGTAAAATTCATGAAATACTTTTTTTTGAATGAAAAGTTACTACAATTTTTCAAATTTACACTTAATTACTGATAGATAATAGGTAAAGGATGACTTGACAATGCTTATCTTGACAATCTTGATAATGAGAATTGAAATAAATTTGAAAAAGTAATTTAATAAGTCGTAGAAATGGAAAAATATTTAAGCAATATTGTCAAAATATATTGATTATATTTCAAATTCAGTGCAATTTAACTACTATTTAATAATCAATCAAAACCATTAAATTATAATAATTACAAAGTATATAAATAAAAATTGAATTTCTTTCATAGTCTATGAACTGAAATTAAAAAGAAAACACTATCAATCTGTATGTTTAAAAATATACACTAGTACATTTTTGTTAAAAAAACTTTTGTGTTTATTTGAAATCTCATTGTGAGGATAAACATCATGAAGTAATTCCTGCGGCTGCTTAAAAGTTGTTTATCCATAATTGACCATACTTTCTAAAGTCTTGTTGTATGATCTACAGGTAATTATCATTTGACAACAATTAATGCAAGAGATTATCATTTGAAACGGAGTCAAAGTGATTTAAATGTTTTAAGACGCTTTAGATTTTGCCTCAGAGGAGATGAATGGGGGGAGAAAGTAAATGAAGGGAGGAGAGAATAAATATTGACCTTGCTTCTTAGTTTTATTGTAGAAAGTGAATGGAGGTGAACGGAGGAAAATGATGATAAATCAATTTATTTTTTCCAACCTTGTAATCTTTAATTTTGAAATTTCACCCTCATCTAACCATTTCCTCTCAAACTCGGGAGTACAACATTAATGAACCTAATAAAAATGATTTAGGTTGTGCTTCACAAAAATATTAGAAGGGGAGAATAATCATTTAAAAAATGATGTTAAAAATGAGTTCATATTTTCTACACCTCAATTTGAAGAATATAAAATTAATCATTTAAAAAATAAATAATTAATACAATTTTCTACCTCTTCTCTTGAAGAACTTGTGGAACAAATAGCAAATTAAATTATCTCCTATTACGTTTCCTCTTCTCTTCACCTCTTGTGAAGCAGAGTCTTGAGATTGATGAAGTTAAAATATTGGTGGTATTTAAAGTTAAATCATCGGAGAACTGCAGAGCAGCGGTATTGTTTTGTTAGTTTCCGCTTCACCTCAGTGCCACGGAAAATTTTTATAAAGGTCAAAAATAAATCTTTTTTATCCGATGGGATCAAAGACCCCTAAAAATTTTACAAATGGTCAAAGACGTAAGTATTACTTGCGCCTCTAATAAGATTTTGTTTTTTCTTGATTTTTAGGCGCTTTTGCAGGTGTGGTGTCAATTTGGAGGTAAAGTTTAGGGGCACAATTACTATGAAATAATACTTGCGCCCTTAAGTATTAGCACAAGTAATACTTACGCCCCTAAGTGATTCTGCAATCCGGCACATCTGCCTCTTTTTTACACTACCATATCCCTTTCATAAATTGATAAATACCAACCAAAATAATAAGTATGAAATATAAAAACTAACTATCATTCACAACAAACCAACACAATAAATTCTTCAACTAAATTATATTGGATTCACAAGCAAACACATCAAATTCTTAACTTCTTAAAATCTAGCAAACACAATAAATTCATAAGTTCTTAATAAACTAGTAAACACAATAAATTCATAAGTTCTTAATAAACTAGCAAACACAACAAATTCATAAGTTCTTAATAAAACTACCAAACACAATAAAGATAACAATTTATTATCCCCTGCGGCGCCGAGCATGATCCCTACCGCGACCCAGTTATCATAAGAGGATGGAGTATAAGTCGACGGTGCTCTACCCTCTCTAGTAGTGCGCCTTAATGGCACAACATTTTTGTTCCCTTGCTCATAGTTTGTGGTTTGACTTGAAAATCCAAATACAAACTCGGTTGCATGCTCGGCCACGTTCTCAGTCGTCCGCTCCACCTCGGGCTCCGCCACATGCGATCCTTGGCCGGTCTCCCATACACCGGCTTGTGATAGCTGTGAGTACGGAGGGTTGAATAGTGGTGTCTCGACCATTTGACTTGCATGCTCGCCGCCAACTAATTGATCTAACCAATCGTAATGGTCGGGTTGAACACGCAAACCCTCTGTAGGGACGGTTTCAAATCCTCATCTCGTAGCCCATGCTCCAGCATCAAGTTTCTGAACATGACTCCCTGGTCAACGTCATGAATGTTGCCTCGACAAGTTCGAAGAATCTTTTTTACAAAAGACTTGAGTACATTATTGGCATTATGTGCAATAAGTCCAATTGCTTCTCTTGCAAGATTGATATTACGAAGCACCTGAAAATTAAATTGAGTTAGTACTCTATTAGATTTGACCAAATTTTTAAAAATTGATTTTACTGTTCGTTGCACTACTTCGCCTTGCATGGTAAAGGTTCTTTCAATCCCATACCCCTGTGGTGCTAGCGGGTTGTAAGTATTTCGAGCGGTTGACCCGCGTCAGTAAACCTTACGCATTCCTTTATGGTTGAACCATGACAAGTAATGTTCCCAAAGGGCATGCATAAAACCTTGTCCGAAAGTGACGGTATTTTCCAAGCGATTCGCCGACGTTTCAATGTATGAGGTATGGTATACAACCCAATCACGATCTTCACTTTTTTATTATGGTAGACCTTATGAAGACGGTCGAAGTTGGGTGATGGCACTGGAGGTGGTACTTCTTACTGGTAACCGAACTGTCACGCAACTCGGGCTAGATCGTGCCACTCGACAATCCAGAAGAAAATCAAAGGCCCCATGTAATGATAAGTACTCCTATGTTATTGATCATTACATATTGGAGGCAAAAGTGCCAAAACATTTTCATCATAAGGCCACCAGTCTGGACCATCTTGATCAATTCTTTCAAAACGCCACCTATAACATTAATAAGATATGCAATTAATTAATAAGTCAATAAAATATAAATTCATTTAATAAATTATACAATTCATACATATAGAGTGTGATGTTTCTGTGAGGTTCGTCTTCATAGTTGTGCATCAGTCCCATCCATCTTAACCCGTATGACATATCACCGGGTAAAAGCTTTATCTTCGGTCGTCCAATGGGTAGTCGGGTCCAGACCCACATTTGCAATAACATCAAAGGACCCCAATTTGTTTGTTAGTCTTGTCGGATGCGTCGCATAGAGCACGGTACAACCATGCAAGCACCGTCGAACCCTAACTATACTTTGGTGGATCAGTAATGTTCCTAAAAACTGAATATATCTGAACTGGTCCAGAAACATGATGGTCGAGAATTGTAGGGTTTTGAAATGCCCAAATCCCATTAATGCTCAAGCTACGGAAAGACCGTAGAACAAAAATTTTATTTCTACTTAAGTTAGGGATTAAAGTATGTCGGATAATTACCGAGAGATACAGACATTTAATCCTTTATAAAAGATGGTAAAATATTATTTTACTTCTAACTTAAGGTTAGGGTTAAAGTGGTATGTCGGATGATTACCGAGAGATACACACCTCTTTAAACCTTTATTGATCTACTCCATGATTGATTTCTAAAATATTAATCTACTTAACAATTAAATAGATTAATATAAGATATTATACCTCACTTCCAAATTTCATTTGGAATGAAAATCGGCTTGTCTCGGAGCACCAAACGTCTGATGCCTATGTAGGTTATCCACCAGGACTGACCAGAGAGCGGCTTATTTCTTTTGCGAGAAATACCGTAAACCGCGGTTTCTCACAAAAATACTATTCACTCGAGAAAAAGATGAAATAGTACTATTCACGACTCACAGTAATTCTGTTTCACAAATGTGCAGAAATACCGCAACTTTCGTAAAAACACTATTCACTAATCCCATGAATTCTGAAACAACCGTATACCGAGAGAGAGAAAGTAGAACTGATTTGGTGTAGCTTTCTCTCTCACCCCACCCCTCTATTTATAGAAAATGTGGAATTTCTAAATCACCAAAATGCCCTCATGAATAGTAGGGAGGTTCCAAAGTGAAAAGACCAAAATACCCTTAAAGTTCGTCTAATTTATCAAAATGCCATTGGGCTTTTGGCCAAATTACCGAAATACCCTTGGGCTTTTGGTCAAATTACCAAAATACCCTTTTGAGGTCAGCATGGGCTTTTCATGGACCTTTTTGTGCTTTTCGAATTTTAGGCTTTTCTGATTTTGGGCTTTTAATTATTAATTAAGGATTTAATTATAAATGAGCTTTTGGCCCATAATTCAAATCCATAATTAACATTTAAAATCCAAATCAAATATATATAATTGTCATGTACAATTATATTTTTTTCGATTGTTATTTCGGCGAATTTATACGACGTGTCCAACACGTTATAAATTCAATCTGATTTTTGCTTCTTGTCATCTCTATGACAAATATAATTATATCATATATAATTAATTATAACCATCTTATTATTAATTATAAATAATTTATAATTAATCAATAAGATTCTCCGATTAACTCCTATACGGTGTGACACGACAGATCCGTGTTATGTTGGTAAATAGAGTTAAAACTGTTTTAACTTCTATAATCATAGTGAGGCATCCGCGTAATGCACTATGACCATCCAATTACACAGATGATGATGTACTGTACAATATCATGATCCAGTAAACTATTTACTTGTGTTTAATTCTTTTGTCTCATAGCTATCGATCGTTTCAAGGTAGATATGTGTCATCCTTGCAAACTTGATCTTTTTTGATCCCGAGTAAATTATCAAATATAATTACTCTTGTAATTATACTGCTAGCAGATAATCTTACTCTATCAAGGGGCCCAGTGATGCTATAACTCGTATAGAAATACAATGGACAATAGTACTTTTGACAAACCATCTCTTCCTCCGCATAAGTTATGTATACCGAAGAGCTACCTTTATAGACACCTTTTACGAATAACGTTTGGTAGAAATCATACACATACATATCTTATGTAGGAAAGATGAATACCTCATACTTTAGAATTTAATACTGAACGAAAACATTAATGACATGAACACAATTCCATTTAATGTTTCATTCGGGGTCTATCAAATACGATGTTCCTAGAACATCTATCTATGTGATTAAAATGATAACTCTTTGTCTATGATGTGTAAAACTTGACCATCATTTAATCCACATACTAACCTGATAACGGTTAATTAGTATTCCTGTTAATTACCTTAGTTAGTGACTTTTAAGAGTATATTTTATATTATGAAGTTTCACAATTCCAGTCATGAACTCGAAATGATTCATAAATTCAATAATACTCAAGGAAATAAAATATCATTTAAATATCCAATTCATGAACAAAGCTTTTATATAACCAATTTATCGTATTATTGACTTCAAGATTGTTACAAACTAATAATCTCCCACTTAAACTTGGAGTCAATCATATTGAGCCATGCCTTATATAAATCTATAAATCTCTCAGATTTAAAAGATAATCTCACAGCCAATCTCCTATGTGTCTCAAACCCATAGAAGATGTGTGCAACTGGTGCTTGGCTTGAGGTAGAGGTTTTGTAAGTGGATCAGCTGTGTTACCAACTGTGTCAATTTTATAAATCTTTACATCGCCTCTATTTATAATTTCTCATATGATATGATAACGTCTGTGTAACCACTTATCACGAGCTCCGAGTCACCACCGTAGATGAGAAACATATCCTTAGTTCTTCTTAAGTACTTAAGGATATTCTTCGCAGCATTTCAGTGCTCCAAGCCTGGATTAGCCTGATATCAACTCGTCACACTCAAAGCGTACGAGACATCAAGGCGAGTGCACAACATGACGTGCATGATAGAGCCAATAGCCGAAGCATATGATACTCTACTCATTATGCTTTGCTCAGTTGTCAAAGGACACTAAGTCTTGCTAAGTTGTGCACCATGATTCATTAGTAGAAATCCTTTCTTGGAATTCTACATGCTGAACCGATTCAACACTTTATCAATGTATGTGCTTTGACTTAATCCAATAAGTCTCTTAGATCTATCTCTATAGATCTCTATGCCTAGTATATAGACAGCCTCGCCCAAATTTTCCATTGAGAACACTTTTTTTAATAAAGATTTGGCTAATTGCAATAAGGGAATATCATTTCTCATTTAGAGTATATCGTCCACATAGAGGATTAAAAAAGAGACGGCACTCCCACTAGTTTTTCTGTATACACAAGGTTCTTCTTCGCATCTAACGAAGTCAAACTGTTTGGTGACGACAATTCACCTTCACCCCTACCTCGGCCTCTAGCACCTCTACCACCTCTACCCATTTATCTTGCCTTGACTATATTAACATGAATTATAAAATTAAATCTAAATTATCATGCAACCTACATAATCAATATTTTCACTAAATTGATACCAAATTAATAAATAATCTATTATACACCAAAAAATAAGAACATTCACCAACAATAATCATAAATTATCTAATTAATAATACTCATAATAAATAAATATCATGTAATATAAAAAATCACTAAACCCTAACCCTAATCCTAATCCTAACCCTAACCAATTACTACACCACATAACTACTTAATTCAACAATAACAATCAATAATACTCACAAAAGACACACTTTTGTTCATATTTATCTTATTTGGCCGGATTAAAAAAAACTAACCTTGAGATGGAGAAAAAAGAGAGGAAGATGCCCAATAATGGAGCAAGAGGGAGTGCAAGGAAGAGCAAAGGAGAGAGAAAAACTTCTCTAGTAAGGAGAAGTACAAGGGAGATGAAAGGAGAAAGGAAATGAGATTAGAGAGGGGGTTTTCTCGATTAAGAACAAAAAAAAATGAAGGGGCGCAAGTGAAAAGAAGAGAAGGGGTGATGCTGTCAGAAATAGGGTTTATTGGGGGCGCAACTATTGCTTGCGCTTCTAAGTGTTGCATGTTCTCTAGAACTGTCCTGGAAGTGGACACCTATAGGGGCACAAGTAATAGTTGCACCTCAAAAAAATCTTCAAAAAATGGCCCAGCGAGGGGGGGGGTTCGAACCCACGCCCTTTGACATACTCAGTGCCTCTAACCAAACCCCCTGTCGCTAGACCATTGTTATTTATCATACGTTACGAGATAAATAACCTACTTATACATCTTCTATCAGCCATTTATTTTTCAATTAGTATTATTTAAAAATATTATTATTATTATTTCATAGATATATATCATTATTTATAATGCTTTTTTCAAACAAAAAAAATAAAAATTCTTTTATTTTTGAAGTAATATTATTCTAAAATATTATTAATATTATACTACTATATTTATTGTTATTATTAATTTATTTTGTATTAATACTACTCCTTTCATAATTAATAATAATATTATTATTATTTCATAGATATCATTATTTATAATGCTTTTCTAAAATAAAAAATTAATAATCTATCTATTTTATTATAATTATTTTTTCTAATTTCATTAATATTGGTGTTATTTTAACTTTTCTTCAGAAATAACCTCAGCTTCACCTCCGAACTGACACAACACATGCAAAAGCACAATTTCAGACTGATAGATAACCTCAAGATTATGATTATACACTTGTGAAGTGTGGCCATGAAAACATGCATATGCACAGCGTATGGACTCATTTTTGGCGGTACCGAGGGCGCCGACTTATGTTTTCATGTTTTACGCTCCCTAACTCGTTTTCGGCGGTATCGAGGGTGTCGGGTCCCATTTTTATGTTTTACACTTCCGAACTCGTTTTCGGCGATAACGAGGACGTCGGCTCCTGATAACGGCGTTTTGTGAAAAAATTTCCAGTGCCACCGCACGCGTGCTCCTTGATGCCGGTGCGAAATCAGAACCGTCCAACGAAGCCGATCGTCGATCTACACGACTTGCGAGGCATGCTGTGCAGGTGACGACAAGCAGGGAAAAGGCAGAACATAGTCAAAAGTTCGGTCTCTTTTACAGGAATTTAATTTTTTTTTATGAATTTAAATCGCTTTGTATTCTATCATTTTGGATTTTTCGGCTATTGGACTTTGCGTTAGCCTTTCCGTATTTCTTAGCTGCACGCGGTCCATACCCTCGGAAGGAAACTAACTTCTTTTTATTATTATTATAAGCCCGCAGACACACAGCCAACTCCACACACCGCCTTACCTAAAAACTTCCTTAAATATAGAATCTCTCTCACAAACATATTTTTGAGCCTATAAATTAATTACATTTTAATTTTTATATAATTTTAATATCATGCGATAATCAAAATTATAAGATACTTTTAATGGCTCAAAATTTAATTAAGTTTGATGGAGCATCATATGATACTCGAATAATATAAAATTTAAAACATAATAAATTTATAATCTCAAAAAAATATTTGTGAAAGGGTTTTATATATTTTTATTTTTTTAATATTTAAAGCAAGCCTTTGCGATGCTTTTTTCAGATAGACAAACAAGTCATCGGGAATTCACGTTTGACAACGCGCGTTTGCGCGCTACAAATCAGAGGTAACATTGGATTATATAGAGATGGATATAAAAAAATGAGGCCTCTATTATGCACCAATTAGCGTATATGCATTACAGTAACGCGCGTTAGGAGATCTGTTTCCAGCCGTCGGAGTGCTTGGTAGGCTTAAAGTTTTGCTTAATTAAGTATTATTTCGTAGTAAAAAGATCCGCACACAAATTAGGGGCAGAACCAGAAATGATCAATAGAAGATACCCAATTTAAATAAATATTATGTTCAGATAAAATGACTAGTGTCTATGATATATGGTGTACACTAATTAATATATATGAAAAAATAATCAGGTTAAGATTGAAGTGAATGATTCCCGCTCGGAATCAAGGGATGAGCAAGAAATGAGACATGCTCTCATGGTGAATGTCGAGGAGGGTCACTTTCCAATAGATGTGGATGTGATCATAGCTAGCACGTCAACCTCTTCATATAGTATCAATGATATTTGTTAGTATCATCACTTAAAGATAATGTATAATTTATTGATAGTGATTGTTAGCATCACATGACATGTGATAGGTTAAAATTCAAAATTCTAGATTCATATGATGGTGGGTCAGTCACTTTTAGCAGTGACTAAACAAATAGTAAAATTATAGATTTAGATATTGTTGGTAGTCAAAATATTATCATTTTAAATTATAGCTTGTTGATTGTCTCAACTACAATATGCTAAGTGTTAGTAGATTGATGTCAGTTCTTATTATTTAATGATACATACATATATATATTGTATGTATGATGACTTAGTATACACAGGCGAAAGAAAGAAAAATATCTATTATTTAAAATTTAATAGTTTTGAACATAGGGTGCTATGTGTCAACGCTACAACATCTGATTTATGATTATGATATCGAGAGCTAGCTCACGTGTCAACTGATTCCATCAAGATATTGTTTAAATCAGAGTTAGTCTGTGGATTACTAACTTATAAATTATAAATTAATAGTTTGTGTGATGCATGTGTCTAAGATAAACAATCAAAAGATAGTTTTAAGTTCAAATATATGATATTAATTGACAAGCCACTTCAACTGATTCATATAGACTTATTTGGGCTGATAAACATTTCAAGTCTTATAAGAAAAATATATGTATATATGATTGTAAATGATTATAGTCGTTTTACTTGAGGTTTTTTAGATGATTGTAGAAGACGCATTTGAAAATTTTATCAAATTTTATATCTGCGTTGAAAATGAAAAATGACTGAAGACAAATAAAATCCGAAGTGATCAAAGGTGAAAATTTACAAATATAAAATTTAACACCTTTTGCTCTAAAATAGGTTATAGGTAGAAATTTTCAGCACTCCGTACATCTCAATAAAAGGGAGTAATAAAAGAAAAAAATATGACCCTTCAAGTGTTTGCTTGAACTATGTTGCATGAATATATTTTGCCTAAGCACATTTGGACCAACGCGATAAGTACATGTTATGTTATAAATTGAATAAGCATTAGATCAACGCTAAAGAAAACACATTATGAATTGCGGAAGGGTTACAAACCTAAAATGCTTTGTTTTAAATGAATATCCAAGCAGGGGCGGATCTAGATTTTGATCCAGGGGGTAAAAATTATTTTTTTTCCAGAAGGGAAAAATAAGCATATTTTCTATTTTTTTTCTTCTGAAAATATACATAATTATAAGAGTATTTATTGAAAAAAAAAATCAGGGAGGGGCAGTTGCCTCCCATGGACATAGCTCGATCAACCCTTATATTCAAGAATCACAAATTTTGACTCTAAGTCTATAAAAGAGATATTTGTAAGATACTCAATGATAAATAGAGACTTGCTTGTTATAGTGACTCGGCACAATCGATGGTTTGTGATTTCGGATTCCGGAAACGTGAGCTCATTATAACCGAACTCCGTTAAAAAATATATTCTTTCTCTCTTCTCTTTCATATTATTATTTATTTACTGTGATTGAATTTAATACTAGATAAAAAAATATTTATATCATACATTGCTAGAATATTTTTTTTTCAAACTCGTTATTTAACAAAGAAAAGTAATAAATACTCCATACACTATATGTATAAATGCTTCCGAAATGTGCTATAAACAACATTTATAATTAGGGATGCAATTCCATGTTATCCCGATCATGACTCTTGGATAAAAAAATAAAAAAATCAACGCACCTGATGGATTCCGGAGAGAAAAAGTGAGAGAGAGGAGAGAAAAAAATCAATCTGGTTCATTCATTTTTAATTCAAGGGTCGAGATCAGAATAATAGAGTCTGTTATCCCAAAAGGGATAACTGAGGAATCAGTTTCTATAATTAGTATTAATATTTTTGAAGCGCGGTAATTTCTATAGACTTTAACCGTCTTTTTCTAGATTATTAACTCAAAATTTAGCCAACATTTTCAGTACATGACTTGCAGTATAACTCTCGACTGTTTATTATTTGATGGTCAATTTTGTTATGGATCAAAATTTTAAAAACATATATATATAACATATATATATAGTGGATATACCGTGAGCTTAAGCTCACGGAGGCCTTCCGTGAGGTTAATTAAAAAAATATATCAAATAATCTCTAAATTTAAATTTTTCACCCTCATTAAATTCTTCATATTGAAATATTATGGGGTACAAAAATTTGGGATGTTTCAAGTTTTCTAAGTCACTTTTTTTAATTTTTGAAAATCGGCTCTAAAAATAATAATAAAATATTTAATGTTTGTACATTATTTTTAAAAATTGAAAAGAGTGACTTAAAAAACTCAAAACATCCTAAAATTTTGTACCCCACAAGATTTCAATATGAACAATTTAATTAGAGTGAAAAATCAAAATTTGAAGATGATTTAATATATTTTTTGTGTTAAACTCACTAAAATCTCTGAATATATATTGAAGATGTCATGATCAAATCGTTGTGATTTACGTTAATTTAATAACTGCCGAAATTTTAATTCACATATGAATAACTCATATTTGATTTATATCTCTAGTTGCTGTAGTTATACCGTTTTACCTTTTGTTTTATTAACATGGTGATATACTATATAGTGTGCGGGTTTCCTGTGTTAGAATTTAGAAACGTAGAATTGAATGAATCACTGGATAAAGAGCAGCTCCGACAGTGACGTCACAATGCATGTCATTGCTGCAAATACTGCGAACTGGAGACCGGGACCACCACCCCGGGATTTTCTCCGCATCGCTCGTCCCATGAACCAGAAACTTTCTGGACACGTGGCAGCTTTATGTGGCCCAATTACTCCATCTTTATTACATGTTAAATATTGAAAAAAGAATCATTGTTTTTATTTTCTTAGAAAATGTGTAGGATTATTTTATTTGCATGCTACAGAAGCCTTGGTATTAGAAAAGATAGCTGGGAAATAATACGGTAACAGCACTGACATTAATTTAAATTAATATCTTTACCGGGTTTTATGGGACAATGCCATATCTGTATTAGAAGTAAAGCAATTCCAATTTCCGAGCATGAAGTTCATTTTCTTAAATTAAAGAAAATGAAAGTATTGACGAGACTTATCACTTGAGAATCGTCGCCTAATTAATATTAATTATAAAGCACGTGTCAAACAAAATATGCGACAAAGTTTATTTTGTTCTCTCTCTATATTTTTTATTTTTATTAATGCTATTTTTTTTTTTTTTTTTTTTTTTTTTTTTTTTGGGGGGGGGGGTGTCGTGAGCCAATTGGAGTGGGTTCCATTGATAATTTAGTTTAATTAATCTACGTTAAGAATCATTTCTTCTTCTTTTTCCGTTTAACCAGGAAATTTTTAATAAATATATATTCACATTTAATAATAATTAAAATCGGGATAACCATTTTACCTTCACTTTCAAACACTTCAAGCCAGCAGAAAAAATAAAACTCCTTTAACCAAATAAAAAAGTTTCGTTAGCAAGGTGCATTTGAATTAAGAATGTTATAACGAGTTTGGAAATGAAGATGAGTTGTATTATAGTTCCATTTTATTGATCAATATGAAGAGTGTTCATAAAGAATTATAGTTTATTTTCAAAATATGAAAGCAGTAGGCATTTTAATGCGTAGAGAAATAATTGTAGTTTTACAAGAGAATCAGGAATTTATGGAAGCTCAATGTATATCAGCAATTTATCAGTCCTGAAAAATGAAATTATAGAAAATAATTTGGAGAAGCGGTTTATATCAACCGTTCAGATAAAAACCAATCCGAACTGCAGTGTAAAGCCAAATAGCTATGGAGCTATCAATTAATCAATTAACTAAAGAAAAAGAATTCAGACTCATCACTGATTTCCTCCTATCAGAGCCTTCAGACTTCAGAGGCAGGAGTGTCCTGTTTTTCATGTAGAGCTCTCGCCTTTCTCTGTGTCTAAAGCTGCCGTTCCAGAAAAGAGCCAATGACACCTTGCCACCTCATCCCACAGTTCTAAGTTATACTCGGTGCATTTCACCTCCCGGTTACTACACCTGTTTCACTGACGCGAGGCCCAACTTCGAGCTGTTCCCACTTGTCAGTGATCTCTCCTCTTTAGATCATTTTCTCAACAACAACAATAACAAAACAACAACAAATTCAAATAAATTGGAGTAGGCTAAAAATAAAACTCAATCGGAAAGCATAAGATCAAATATCTCAAATATCAATGATAATAATGAATATGATAAAAAAAGAAAATAAATAAATAAAATAATAATAATAATAATATATAAATAAAGATGTTAATGATAATGATGATGATAATATGTTAATAGTAATAATAATAATAATAATAATAATAAATAATAATAAAGTACAATAAAATCTATTTCTAAATCCTAAAATTTATGTTAAAATCTAATTCTAAATTCTAAATCCTAAAATTCTATTTCTAAACCTCTATTTCTAAAATCTATTTCTAAATTATAAATCCTAAAATCCTAAAAATCTAAGAATATGAAGTTTATAACTCTAATATTAGATTCTAACTTCTAAATCATGGTTCAAATACATGAATCATCATCTTCTAAGCACTCTTATCCAAAGCAAACTCTTTAAGTATATTTCATTTCTTCAAATATCTTTTTATTACTTCTTCTCATGTCATTTTTGGCCGACCTCTTCTTCTTCTTGTATTTTCAGGACGACTTAAAATATCGCTGCGTACTGGTGCTTCATGAGGCCTTCGTTGGATATGATCAAACCATCGCAAATGATGTTGGACTAGCTTCTCTTGAATTGGTGCTACCCCAAGTTTGTCCCTAATATCATCATTTTTGATTCGATCTTGTGGCCACATATCCAACGCAACATTCGCATTTCAGCTACACTCATCTTCTGGACGTGTTATCCTTTTGTAGCCCAATATTCTGCTCCATACATCATCGCGGGTCTAATCGTCGTCCTGTAAAATTTGCATTTTAGTTTGTTTGGGACCTTGTCACAAAGAACACCAGATACTTGTCTTCATTTTACTCATTCAGCTCTTATTATATTCATCGATCTCTCATTCACTCTGCAACATTGATCTCAAATACCGAAATGTATCATTCATGGGTACTACACGTCCATCCAAACTAACATCTCTATCATCTGAGTTTTCCCCGCTGAACTGACACCTTATATATTCAGTTTTTGTCCTACTAAGTCTAAAACCTTTCGATTCTAAAATTTATCTCCACAACTCTAATTTCTAATTGACTTCAATTATGCTCTCGTCAATCAACACCACATCATCAACAAAGAACATACACAAAAAAATCTCATTCTATATATTTTGTGATATCGTCCATCACTAAGGTGAAAATTTATGAATTTAATGTTCATCTTTGATATAATTTTAATAGAAAAATATATCGGACTCGTACCAAACATCAATCACAATATTTTCTCAATCTAATAAAACGGGAGAGGCGAAAGCGAGAGAGCATAGAGAGAGAGGGAAGGAGGGAGGGAGAGAAACAGATAGAATCATGGCTTCTAGCATTGAAAGGTCAGCATCTTTATGTCAGGCGAGTTGCAAAAGACCGATTAAAGCACAATTCGACCACTCGCATCATGATTCACTCTCTCTCCTCTGCTCTCTAATTTCGGCGTGCCAAAAACGAGCGCTTTTTGTCAAACACCTGGTCCAGACGAATCCCCACTCCAATTTCTTGAAGCCTCTGCTCTCTCCTTTTCAATTTTGTTCAGTGGGGGCGAGAGAGAGGGTTGGGAAAATTGGATGCCCTTTTCGGTATTAAAATAATAGCACGAGAAAGATGATGCTTGTCCATTAAAGTCGAGAGCTTTTTGCTATTTCGGCTGGTCGCATCGCAGCATAGTCCTTTCCACCTATCGCGTTGATTTATGATGAGTTCGCTTCAAGACCAGGTCAAGGTCGAAAGTTCAAGCAACTCAGCCTCACTGTTTGATGAAATGAAGCTTCTGGGAGAAATGCAAAGTAAGAATGAAGAAGTATTCAAATATACTAGTATAGCCAGTTGAAATTGAAAGTATTAGATATAGAAGGTTGGAAGAAAGATTCTCGTTCTTTCTTATTTTCTTCCCAAAGTTCCTCATTGTTATGCATAAGCAACTAAAAATTAATACTTATATGGTACTTCCACTACTTCGTAACTTATGTTTCTTTGTTTCCGTTGTGTTCTTTCTGTGTATACTGTGTCTGTGTGGATGTTTTCCAATTCTAACAGAAAAAAAATGCATATACTTCATGTATGGCTTTCTTTATTTTTCTCTTAAAGGCGGTCTTTAATCAATTTTTAAAATTTGAAGCTCTCAACTAACAGTATTCTTTTTGTATTTTCTGTGCTAACTTTAGATACAAAAAAGACGATGAATTCTGAGCTGTGGCATGCATGTGCTGGGCCTCTTGTCTCCTTGCCGCAGCCCGGTAGTCTTGTGTGCTATTTTCCTCAAGGCCACAGTGAACAGGTCAATTATATTCCCTTTCTCGCTTTTAAATTTTCGTTTATTCTTCATTGGAATAGAAAACGAGAGGGATCGCTGAATTATTATCTATCTTGCTAATTTAACAATTGTAGATAATAACAAAAAAAAATTGAAATTGGGTATTTAATCATATGACATTTGTGGTGCACGTGCTATCATGCTTGTAAATATTAATAGGATTTGGTACATGCTTTATCGTTTACGAATGAATTTAAATTTTTAGTGGTTTGAAAAAATTGGGCCTTCCAAAGAATATTTAAGTTGCTAAACTTCATCAGTCAATTACCTGCATATGATTTTTTTAATTTGCAAATAAATTTGATGAGTTAGGCTATTGAAAAATGTTGTGACTTTTTCATCAGCAGTCCATCAACCAATTTAGTGGGATTTACGTATTGAAATCTTGAGAAAACCACATTTTATTATTTTTAGAATCTTTCATTGTTTGTCAGTTTAATAAAATGACACGGATAAGTTACTACCTTAGTATAGGATGTGATATTTGAAAATCCAAAAGAAATAGACAAAAGATTTTAAAAGTTGTAAAGTTTGGTATACATCCTTTACTGCAGAATGGTAAAAGGTGCAATAAAACCCCTTCTTTCTCGAGCTACTTTAATTCTATTATATCAATTTTGATTTTGAAATCTCTGAATCAGGTGGCAGCGACTACTAGGCAGATTGCGAACTCGCAAATTCCAAACTATCCAAGTCTGCCATCTCAGCTCATTTGCCAACTTCATAATGTCACATTACATGTTAGTATTCTCTTCTCCTCTGGAAATTGTGTACATTCTTTCATGTTTTTCAACTGAGGCTCGCTGCACCAGCTCTGTACCAGACACAACTAAAAACAAGCATTTTAACTAATAGTTATTATCGTCTCTCTCTGCATCACTGAGGCATCAGTCAGTATGTTTTTGTCAGATTGGTATGTAATTGGTATAGAACCATCCTGGACTGCCATGTGAATATAGTTATAGTGAACATTTTTCTTGTGACTTGTACACAGGCTGACAAGGAAACAGATGAGATATATGCACAAATGACGCTTCAACCAGTCAATTCAGTAAGCAATATACTTCTTATTTGCAATTCAAACTCACTACTTGATAAACAATTTATAGTCATGCTCTGCCTCCTCTTCATTTCAGGAAAACGAGGTTCTACCTATACCTAATTTTGGGCACACCAAGAGCAAGCATCCGACAGATTACTTCTGCAAAAATTTAACAGCAAGTGATACCAGTACCCATGGCGGCTTCTCCGTGCCCCGAAGAGCAGCTGAAAAGCTCTTTCCTCAATTGGTAATATTTTAAATCAAATTTTAAATAAATTTTGTACTGGCTGGAGGAAGGATTACAATGCTTGTGAAGCTCTAAATAACACAATACCTGAGGCTTCACTAGTTTACCATATAATATAATTATGGTAATTAAACATGTTGTTCAACATTTGATTGCATTTCTTGGTGGCTGTTAAATGCATATTCTAGAGGAAGTGGTGTCTGCAACTCCAGCGATATATTGAGGGGCTTCTGAGCAATGAAGATGGTTCAACATGGCACGACTGGCTCATAGTGTTTCTTGTTGGGAGGCAACTCATAATTTGAAGTATGTTATAATTTTTGTTTTCTTTTTTGCAGGATTATTCAATGCAACCACCAAATCAGGAGCTTATTGTAAGAGATTTACATGACAATGTTTGGACATTTCGTCACATTTATCGTGGTATGACCATCTCTAGTTTAAAATTATTCATGTTAATTTTTGTGATAATGTGCTGGAAATGATCCTTTTATTTCAAATGCAACCAAATTATTGAAATTTCTTGTTAATTGCAGGGCAACCTAAGCGCCACCTTCTGACAACTGGTTGGAGCCTCTTTGTTGGTGCAAAACGGCTCAGGGCAGGTGATTCTGTCTTATTTATTAGGTATATTTGAGAACTTTCTTTTATATTTTCATTGAAATTATATTTTGCACGAGTGTACTGATTCCTTTTGCCTTGTGGATTGATGCTGTATTGAGAATTCAACAGAAAATTTGAATGTGTTCTCTATCCCATTTCTGAGGCCTAAATTCCAACATCTTTAGGAGCTAAATGCAAATAATATGCAGGGATGAGAAAGCCCAATTGCTTGTGGGGGTGAGAAGAGCCAACCGGCAAGCACCAACTCTACCATCATCAGTCCTATCTACTGATAGTATGCATATTGGTGTACTTGCAGCGGCCGCTCATGCTGCTTCTAGTAAGAGCCCCTTCACCATCTACTACAATCCTAGGTCAGTTCAACTCCTCTTGCAAGACTTTTTTTAGCAAATAACAAATATCTTACCATACTTGCAATTATACCCAGCATTCATAATAATTTGCAATCTGCTTAATAAACACGCATACATATGGTGTAGGCATGTAGAAGATAATGTATTTTCTATTAAAATGTTGTCACTTTTATCTCTACTATTAATCCATTATAGACCCTCTGATAACAAATTTGTCTTGTGTTGCATAGTCGAAATCTAGTGAATGCAAATGAAGCCTCCTCGTTGCAGCATTTTGCATAAACTGAGTTTGAAATTGTAAGGTTGAGCTGATAACAATTTATTCAAGGAATAAGTGCTTGTGTGAAGTGTGCAAATGATTCAGGAAAATTAGAAATTCATGGTCAGTGTCACAACTAATGTTGGGAGTTTTATTGCAATTATCTTATCGTTTTCACACTTTCACTGGAACTGCTCTACTGCTGATTACATAATTTAATGAGTCTAGATGTTGTATGGCCTATGACATGGCACTTTGTTAGCGATATTTGTAAATCTTTTATTTATCATATATATGTAAATTTATAGGACGAGCCCATCTCAGTTTGTCATTCCCCTTGCAAAATTTCACAAGGTCATTTACACACAACTTTCAGTTGGCATGCGATTTGGTATGATGTTTGAGACTGAGGAGTCCAGCAAGCGCAGGTTATTTTAGTTTTTTTTGCTTTTCTGGAAAGTATCTTTCTTTATTAAGATAAATAGACTGATTTTGTGAATTTTTTGGCTCTTGTAGGTATATGGGTACAATTATGGCAATTAATGACTATGATCCATTGAGATGGCCTAATTCTAAATGGCGCTGTTTACAGGTGAATTTATTCAGTCCTACAAACCAAGGCTTTTAGTAATTGCACTGATGCACTATTTAGCCACATTATCATCCTCCCCCCAGCAAATGAAAACGATTTTGTTCCAGCTCTATTATTTTCTTCGAGATCCTGGAACTGCTGTTCTTTTTCTTAACTCTAGAAAAGAGTACTGGAAGCATAGTTTGGGTATCTTCATATAGGATAATCCTTTTATTTTATTTACTTCTTTTGGGAAGGACCATTACCATTTTCAATTATCTGTCCCTATCACTAGATGCAACAGTTTCAGAGTTACTCACAGCTGTCAGTTAATTGTATAGGTTGAATGGGACGAGCATGGTTATGGCGAAAGGCCTGAAAGGGTTAGTGTATGGGAAATTGAGACACCTGAGAGCCTCTTTGTTTTTCCCAATCCATCTCCAGAAAGAAAACGCCAATGTATTCCTCTTCCTGGATTCACTGGTAATAAATAATTTCTCAAGAATAACAATAATTAGGTCAGACTGTCAGCCAAAACTACTGCTGGTTGGCAGAAACTATAAATTAGCAGCTGAAGCAGTATTAATAAGTACTTACGCGGAAATGGCTCAAAATTTTTTTTGGACCTCAATGTTCTTCCTAGTCAGAAACAACAAATGACCTTAAGAACCAATTTGGTACTAATGTTTTTTGGTCTTCATTGTTTTTGGCTCACACTGCTATGATTTTGTTTTCTTTTTGGGGAGCTTCTGTTTGGCGTAAGAACCAATTTGGTACTAATTGGCGATGCACCCATGTTTGATATTCTTTTAGTATGTCCACACATTTTCATATTTTTCTCTGGAAATATAATGATAGCCTATCACAATTTCAGGGTTGGAGTTTGGATTAGTCGGTCAAAGCAACAGCTATCAAATCCCACAGCTGGGACATGAATCCACTGTGAAGCTTGGAACCTGGCCTGAAAATCCAAGTTCTAACACTGGGGTTTCTTTGAGTTGCCATCAGCCTATATATAGCGTTCACTGAAACATTCAAATCAATAACACCCCTACAACCTACCTTCAGGAAGGAAACAGTATTTTATATTCAAATTTGGCAAACCAGGACTTTGTTCAGAAAAGGAACCATACTTTGGTTTTAGAATCCTCGTGTACATCAGAAAAGACTGAACATGTGACAAATCAAATGAACCACACCACAATACAAAATCACAACATATACTATATGGTTTCTGATGTGACTTCTTCTGACGAGTCTGATTTAGCATCAGCTTCACAGCTTTCTGAGAAGCTAGAAAATCAAAAGATGCACAGCAATAGCACAAGTTCAGAACCAGAGATTAATGGCAGTGCAGTAACCGACTCAAATGATCAGCCGAGTTGCATCAATTCCTCTAGTTTGGAGAAGATCAGTGATTGGTTGATGCAACCTTCAAATTATCAAACACGACCAGATGCTTTGTTTCTATCAGCATCAGAAAATACGCTAGGGATCCATGAACCAATAGATAGTTTTCAAGATTTTATGGACAATACTGATATAAACCCATTCAGCTTCCTCTCAGGCACCGAAAATGAGAAGCTCGAATTTGAAAAGTTCGAGGCAGAAGGGAGTGATTTGTTTGGTGGCAAGGGGTTTGATTTTGAGATTGGAAGTTCAACTTTTGTGTCACAGGAAATGCAATCGCAGGTAACCTATAACTCTGGAAGTCTGTTGCCAGACACCTCATCTGGTAGTATCGAAGCAACTGATCGTAATATTGAAGCTGGTAAGAAGAAGCAAGTTGCACAACACCGCAAGCGAACCTACACCAAGGTACAGAATGTGCTGCTTATTTGTTACTTTTATTCTAGAGTAAATTATACAAATGGTATTTAAAGTATCATTATTTTACCAAATTGATCCTTAAAGTTTCAAAAGTACAATTTTTAGTCCTTGAAATTTTTAATTTATACTAAATTTGTCCTATATTTGAAATTCATTCAAAAATTATTTTCTCCTTTATCATATTTATTTTTTCTAACAATTAAACTAGTATGAATGTAACAATAAAAATACTACATTAATGTCATGTTATTTAAATTAAATGTTTTTCACAAATTATAAGGTATATTATATGATACAGATGTTAGTATAAATATTTTTTTAGCATTTATAATAATTGGATTAATTTGTAAAAAAAATTAAGGACTAAAATGATATCTTTGAAACTTTAAGGATCAATTCAGTAGCAAAGTGATGATACTTTAAGGATTAAATTGGTATTTTTGAAACTTCAAGGACCAATTTGGTAAAAGAGTGATACTTTAGGTGCCATTTATTATTATTATTATTATTATTTTTTGGCGGGGGGGGGGGGGGGGTGAATTCTCATGATGTTTTTTTTTCTTTGAACTGAATTATGAATGTGCAATGGAAGCAATAGCTGCTGTTACAAAAACACTTGTTTCTTCACTGTGGTTGAGGTAACCTAGATTAGATTTAGGTCAACATCTAATTAAGTCTGAGAAATACTTGAACCACATTGCTGCATTTCAAATAACCATGTATTATATTAAAAAGGTACAAAAGCTGGGATCAGTCGGGCGATCAGTAGATGTGACAAGATATAAAGATTACAGTGAGTTGAGGTCTGCCATTGATCGTATGTTTGGCCTTGGTGGAAAGTTGGATGACCCGAGCATTTCTGATTGGAAGCTTGTTTATGTTGATTATGAAAATGATGTGCTCCTGGTTGGAGATGATCCTTGGCAGTGCGTCTCTGTTTCCTTCTCTCTCTCAAACATAAACATGATGGTTTTCTCAAGAAATTCAATCTTGCTGAACAGGGTTAGGTCTCACAATTTTGAAAATTAAGATGTGTCCAACATTTACTAACCAGAACCTGGCAGACTTACATGGTGACCCTTTTACTCTTGTCTGCTTCCAGCATCATGTTGCTCTTTGGATCTCAGTCTGACTATACTTGATTTTTTTTCTGTGCAATAACATCTGTTCTGATGTAAATCCAAAAATGACAGGGAATTTGTCAGCTGCGTAAGATGCATAAGGATTCTGTCTCCTTCTGAAGTGCAACAAATGAGTGAGGAAGGATTGCAGCTCTTGTGTTCATCTCCTCAAACTGCACAACAGAAATATGTTTCAATTTCTGTAAAATTTTAATGTAATGATTCCTTTTGATGTAGGCAGCCATGGGGATGTATATGTAAAGCTGATGGCTAGAATAGAAATAGGCAAGCTGATGAGAAATCAGGTTTGCTAATAGGTTTTTTTATCTTTAGATTAATTGTTTAACTTGCTCTTTTAGGTAAGTAATTGGTATCACTTGCTTTATACATTGGAATTATCTCATTCTAGTGTAGAAGCCTGTTGTTCCATATTTTCTTTGTTTTGTCATATCAACTGCATTTTAATTTTGCTTCGTTTAAAAAAATTGTCATAGAGTCTGGACGATAATATTGAATTGTTAATTAAGGCTTACAGTTAAATACATATTTAACAAAAGCAATATGTCAGCAAGAGTACAAGACAGCAACACAAAAGGGGTAATCGAGCAAAGATTAATCAAACTTGACTGGTTGCCACTGGCAGTACAGTAAGCTATGTCACTGAGGATTGCTGTACCAACCAATTATCTGATTCAAGCTCCTTTCTTTTCATCTCAAACTGTAATTTATACTTTTGACACACGCAACTGATGTACCTTAACCAAACGGAACAGTATAAACTATTTAATTGGACTACCTAGCTTTATCATTTTAGTTCTGTTTGGCATTTTTCTCCTTTAAATGTTCTCCTTTGAACTTTAATTAAACAGTCAAATGAGTGATATATACAGAAGAAGTGCTTGCCTATGAGCAAAATCGATGGATGCGCCAACAAACACTGCGAAATCCAACAAGCGACCTTCTGAGACAAACAAACTCGATCCAAGAACCCACCAAGACGTCGCCGCCTCTCACCCTCCTCCTCCGCCAAGAAATCCAATCCCAGTCACTCGAGCATCTTCAATTCAACAATCAGTTTTAATTTTTTTATTACTGTGATAATAAATTTAATTAGAAAAATTACCAATTAAAATTAATACTATCTGATGTAGAAACCATCTTTAAATTTTATTTATGCCAAATCATTTAATAAAAATAAAAAAATAGATTTAACAAAAATAATCTTCAATACTAAATTAAATGAGTTGCTAATCTAATGTGACAATTAAAAATGAGTTACTAAATTAGAAACTATAATTAAAATTTTTAAATTAGAAACTGTTTCTCCAATACTAAAATTAAAAATAAACAATGATACATACAAATAGAAATTCAATAAAAACTCCCATTGAATATGCTCTAATGATCCTAACTGGATCAATTAGTAATTTGCGAGAAGACAAAAGAAACTGAAGTAATTTTGGATTAAAATTAATTTCTAATTCCGAATCCGATCGCAACCCCCATTCCAACTGCGAGATATTGTTAAAGTAACTTCCTTTTAATTTTTATTTATTTATTTTTATTTAGAACCTGATAATTGTACCCCAAATTCAATATCCGTCAAATACCCAACTCAAATACGTTGATCACGTGCTGAAATAACTCTTGAAAATATTTCACGTTCTGGAACATTCTGACCGCCCTAAATTGTGATGTCTTTATACCTAATAATTTTATTCTTAATACTTAATATTATATACCTTAATAGTTATTAATACAAGTATTTTTTTCTTTCATATATGTCTTTATTTGCCTTAATACTCATAAATTTTATACCTGATTGTGAGCAAAAAATATTTTTTTTTGAAAGGGAGACGTGATATGATGACTTGGCGAACCAGATAGCCTCGACTATGAACTCTTTATAACTAAGAACTATACTCTCAATATGTCTTAATACTTATTAATTAATTAAGCCTCACTAAAAAAGTTATTGACCACATTGACCACATTCCTGAACATCAACTGATAATCGTCATATGGACAATCATCGAAGTCTATGAATCAAATGTCTTAAGTCTTAACACTGGATAATCAAAGTCTTTAAATCGAATGTCTGAAATCTTAACACGAAAAATATGACGTCTTAAAATCTAATACTATAAGTTATATTTTGAACTTAAAATTTATATTTCAACGATCATCATAATATAAGTAAATATATATACCTAAACTATAATGTCTTATAATTCATTTAACTAGTTGGAGCTTCAATTAATTTTGCGTTCTCTAATAAATAAAAGAAATTAATTTATCACTAGTCATATTAACAGAACTTGATCTTTTAAGTCTTAATAGTCACCACCATAAGTCTTTATATTCATCCATGCAAGTCTCAATATACAACATAATAGACTATATTAATTCTGAACAAACATCTTAAAAATATATTTTCTATGTCATAATATTCATCAATCTAAGTCTTTATATCCATCTATGTAATTTTCAATATGCAATATAATTCTAAATAAAATATCTTAATATATCAATCATCCGAATAAATATTAATGAACCACATAACAATCATTGAAAATCAAAAACAAAAAAAATTATAACTTTCTATAAACTTTAAACTCACTGTAACTAATAGTCATACTCCTAATAATTACGAAAATATATCTTAATATCTATTAAATTAAGTCTTTTTTGTTTATATATCTATTTTATTTATTTATATTCTTATCTAAATATCACCACTTATCAATCTGTTAATCGGTCTAATTTTTATGTGAGAAAGTGAGCTAGTTTGAAGTTTTTATACTTACAGTTTGACTTTTAGTATTTGCAGTTTGAAGTCTTAATATTTGCATTTTAAAATTATTATACTTACGGTCTGAAGTTTGTATACTAATTATAATTTTTTTTAATAAACTAAAAAAATAATACTAAGAAATAAAGTCTTAATAAACTTTACCTAAAATAATATTTACGTAATTTACATTTGATATAAAATCTTATAAATAAAGTCTTAAAATTAGAGGTGGCAGAACGCGACTCGACCCGAGAAACCCGCCCGACCCGCCCGGACCCAAACCCGACCCGACCCGATTTTTTAAGAAAGTCAAATTGACCCGACCCGACCCGAGATCAAATGGCCTTCAATCCAATCGAAATCTATCAACGATATGAAAAAACACAACATATAAATTGACCTAACCCGGCAGGACCCGACCCTGACCCGATATCTTCTAGAAGGTCAAACTGACCCGACCTGCCCGACCCGAACCCGAACCCGACCCGACCCGCCCGATTGGCACCTCTACTTAAAATCTAGCATTAGAAGTCTTAAGATCATTCATTTGATGTCTTAATATATATTAACACAAATCTTACTTTTAACTTTGAATAATATATAATTTAAAAAATATTTATCAAACAATCCTAGAGCCAAATCTCTATGCCTAAAAAATATTTATCAAACAATCCTAATTAATAAGTCATATTTAACTTTAATAAATTTTAAAATTCAATAATATTTTTTGAATATAGATATTCGTATTATCTTAACTAATGTCTTACAATTGATAAATTTATATTTAATATTTTTAATATCTTAAGACCTTATAATTTATATTTATAATAAAAATAATTTCAATAAATAATAAAAATTATCTTTATATCTTGTATCATTAAGTCATAATATTATCAACAATATATAATAGGTTTAATATTTAATAAAAATAAGTTTTAATATCTACCATAACTAGAGGTGACAATTGGGCGGGTCTGCCTCGGGTTCGGGGTTCGGTCGGGTCGGGTCGCGGTTTGACTTTGGAAGAAATCAGGTCGGGTCAAGTCGTGTCGGGTCGGGTCAATTTACATGTTGTGTTTTTTTCAGATCGTTGATAGATTTCGATTGGATTGAAGGTCATTTGATCTCGGGTCAGGTCGGGTTTGTGTCGGGTCGGGTCAGTTTGACTTTCTTAAAAATTCTTAAAAAATCTGGTCGGGTCGAGTTCGGGTCCGGGCGGGTCGGACAGGTTTGTCGGGTCGGGTCAAATTCTTCCACCTCTAACCATAACACATCTTAATGTGTCATTCAAAATATAATTTATAGTTCAGTCTTAATTTTCACTATTATAAATAAATCTAAACATATATTTTATACACGCTTCAATATGTATTGTACATTTACTGACTAAAATTTATATTAATATATCATTTAAAATATAATTTATAGTTTATTCTAAATTTTCATTAGTACAAACAATATAGTCTTTGTTAGTTTTGTGTTGAAGTTCCTTCAATCTCAATTCTCAATATTACAATCAAGTCTTTATGGTTTGTATAATAATACTTTATATAGTACAATTAAGTTTTTATATGTATTATACTAAGTCTGACGCAAATATATTTAGTGTAACAAAATATTTTTTGTATTCTCTTCTATATCTTAACCAATTAATTCAAATGAATACTCAAATTTTATCTTTTTACTCACAAAAATTGATCTAGTTTCACTTCTTAATCAACCGAGTTTTAAAATATGAGTTTCAACACATTCTCACAAAGAAGTGAAATGATAATCCAAACACTTAGAATATTAGAGAACTTGCTTAAATCTTCACATATCATCTTCTTGGCCTAGAGAAAATATTTGATCAATCGATTGAGGTTCACCCGCACTAAATCGCTCCAACCGAATTTCTAACCGAGATATTTTCTCCCTTGATTTCTTCCAAATCATTGATTCATTTAATGTGTAATTTAGCTCATTGTGTTCTCCTCGTCGCTAGCTTTCCAACGATATATAGCATAAATGATAACTATCAAAGATAAGAGAGATATCATTGGAGTTTTCGTTCAAACGGGTCAAGTATGTGATCCGTGTTTTTTTATTTTTCTTTCAAATTTAAATTGAATAACAGTTAGATTAGTTAAGATAGTTGAGGTATAGAATGGGGTATAGAAGTTGAGGTATAGAAAATTTTTCTCTTTTTCTTTTTTTTCTCTAAATCTTTCTCTCTTCAATATAGTCTTTCCTTTCCATCTATTCGCAACACCTATTTGTACATAATTCCTATCCTAACGGCTTGAATACGTAAAAATTATATCCATAAAATAAACTATTTATAAAAATTATGTGTATTTTGATGGTTTTATATGTTGAAATGAGTCTATAAATGATACGAAACTCGAGTAAACTAAAAGATAGTTTTAATGTATTTATGTTAATCCTTAAATGCTATTCATGTCGTAAAAAAATGATAACACAATGATTATAATATAAACAAATAAGAAATATCATTAAAAATAAATTTGTGTATTTTGGTAATTTTATATATTGAAATGAGGTTATAAATAATATAGAATTTGAATTAACTAACTGAAGAAGTAGAACTTTTAATATATTAGTATTAGTATTTATGTGTAATTCATATTCTAACAGTAAGAACACACAAAGATTATGATATAAACTCATAGAATATATCATTTAAAATATATTTTATATATTTGAATGATTATATATATATTAAAATGAGAATATAAATAATATAAAATTCAAATAAATTAAAATATAATTTTAATGCATTTTAATACAATTTCTTTGTCTAAGCTGTCCTCCTCGGTCTCCATCCCTCCCTTTTCCCTCCTAGTACTCTTTCCTTCTAGAATATCAGAATTTAGTAGAAATAAGATCTCTCTCCAGGAAATTAGGAATTCAAATTAATTATGTTGTTTTTTTTTGTATTTTTAGGAAGTACTTTCTATTAAAATTGCATAACTCATGCATACTAGATTTATGAATTACGTATGTATTGGAAACATTTATTTGAAATATCTGATATACTCTTTGTAAAAATAATAGCTCAATGATCAAACAAATTTTATTTATTTTTTAAATTCTAATTGTGCATCTATAAAAAAAGGTAAATATAAAGGTTATCAGGAACTGTAAATGTGTTGGAAATGAAGTTATTTTTTCATATGATATTTATGTTTCTTTTTTCGTATCAAAATAAAATTAATTAAAGTACAAAAGTCGTGAAGAATAAATAAGACACAATGTACAAATATAGCCAGTTGTATAATACTTATTATGTTAAGAATTGAAATAGATCTGGGTCCTTTGCTAGCAAATATAAATACTCTAAAATTATAATATTGAGAAATATTTAGATATTTTATTTTTAATCAAATTTATAAGTATATTATTAGCCTTATCAATCTCTGTATAAAGGAGCTGGAATTTCAACCTCCATTATCTTTTATAATATAACACATAGATTCATATACAGCGCCGTGGATACTAGAAGGACGGACTCTAAATATTTTTGACGTACTTATTATTCGAACTGTGTGGAATGTCGATTCCAAATTTGATATCACAGCTAATAATAGACATTTTGAATTTAATATTCCGAACATGTTTGTAAATTATCAGACCGCGTAGTGATCGATCCAGGTGGGTATGAATCACAAGCATCTGAGGAACCTTTTTTTCTTCTTCTTGATTTCATAATTATAATTTGTCAAATTAAAGCTGCTACAAAATGAAATATATATTATTGTTCATAATAATACAACATAACATAATTTAAGAATGAATAGATGAATTAATGAATTTTTCAAATATTTTGATTATTTGCATTCGTATTTTGATTATAATTTTCAAATTAATTTACGAACAAAAAATAATACATTCTGTTTTTGTTTCATGAAACTTCATAAATTTGATATCTCTACTCCTTATTAAGCACGTATGTGTTCTGATCCTGTAATGATTTAGATTTTTTATTAAATTTTTAGAGCTAATATCACTCATCGGATTGAGTTATTCATCAAATAATGTTGCTATCTCTATAACCATTTGTGTTGAAGTTAGAATTTTCTCTCAATTTTGTTTGTTACACGAAATGCTACATAATTTAGTTACAAATTGCTCTATTTTTTTTCTTAGATTGCCATCAATTATGAATTTCAACTTTTCTTAAACGCTGAATGTTAACTTTCCTCTCAATTTATATTTATTTTTCTTTAATTATGTATTCATGATTGAAATTTACATTAATTACTAAATTATTTTTATTTCTTTATTTTTCACATGAAGATATAAAATTTTATATTTCTGAAAAATATCACGGGCAAGATACTAGTAGTTATATATATTACATAAATAAATTATTTCCGAACTATATTTATATTATATCTAAATCGTAAATATCATATAAATAAATTATTTTTTTCGAATGGGACGGACGTAGATTAGTGTCGGAGAGGGAAAGTGCAGAAGATCCCAAAATCACCAAGAAACATGGGAAATGATAATGGTGGAGACCAAAACTTTTATTCTTTGTTTTGGTCACTTAGCACTTGTGTGTTGTAAACAACCGTTAACATCAATTAGTCATCTGATTAGTCAATCGTAATCGATGGATATAGTCGTCCGATTTTTTTTTTCGGCCTATATACAACAATACATTCATATAAACTTCATCCAAACATTAATTTTAATAATTAAACACTTTATATAAATTAGATTTCATTAATTTTAATTTGATTCAATTTTATATTCAATCGGACATTCATGAAATTATATATTTTTTTTCAAAATGACTAAAAAAAGACCATAAATTCGGTAATTTAATGTATATTTATAATTTTAAAATAAAACCAATAAATAAAAATATTATTAAGTATGCAAATAACTGATTTTTTATTAAAATTATTAATATTTTTTATATATTGAAATATGAATAATTAATAATCTAATTAATCAATCACATCATAATTAATTACTCAGCGTTGTATCATCCATTGGTGAATTAAGCGCATTCAGTTTTACAACACTGATACTTGTCGCGTATCATTGATTCTTGTGACCATGCTGGCGTGATTTGCATCTGCGACTGCGAATCTGCGATGCTCCCGCCATGTTCTTTATTAATTGCGTAGAAGCCTACGTTAATTAGACGTCTATTTTTAAATTAACAACGGAATCAGGTCCACCAACTCCGCACGAAATGCCAAGCTAAACATAAACAAAGTCCATGTGACCAAATCCTCAATCTCCATCTCTGTGGCGTTCTATTCGACGGGTGGAAGGCAGGTCACCCCGCATAGTTTGCCAGTTGCCACATGATGCTATAAAAAGAAAACATAGAATAACAACACGAAAATATTTATTGATAGGATAAGCGGAAGGGATCTTCTGTGTCTCTCTAGACTATTAATTTGTATTATTGTTATATGAGAGAATTTTATGTGGGACCCCGCACAGTACTGGATTGCTACACAACAGGGGACAGTATCATCGCCAGAGGAAATCCCGATTCTCCAATCTCCATTTATAATAAAAACCGCCGTAACCCAAAATAAAAAAAGCGTAAATAATAGAAAAATAGTCGTCACTCGTCAGACAATTCCAGAGCGGTGTCTCGGGTAACTGATAGGATTTTTTTTTCTCTCCTCCCCCCCTCCCTTCTCGTTCGCCTGGCTGAGAGAAGCAAAAATTGAACGCTAATCGGCGCGATTAGGGTTTGGAAAAAGTAGGAATTATTGAGATCCTTACGTTTGGATCTTTAAAAATTATTGTGTCATAACAAATCCGTCGATTCGATGGTACAAATTGGAAGAACACGGCGATTGAAGAGGGTTTCATGGGCCCCTGGTGTCAGTCTTTGTCAGGTATAATCCAACTCACACATCGATCAATCCAAATAAGCATAATTTGTTTCTTTTCCCCTTAATTTTATAATAAAAAATTGGTACTGTTGGATAAATTTGACAATTGCTGAAGCGAGCTTAATCCATTTTACATAAAATCAGTTATATTTTTGCGAGATTCGAGTGGCAAGAACATTTTCGAAAACTTGAGGCTGCAGTTCTGCATGCCCCGCTTTGTACAAATTTGAGAGAGATCTTCATGTATAATTAGTGATGCATTCCAAAATCTGATATATTATGCAAACAACTTCCTATAAAGTTCAATTAATAAAGGCAGTAAGAATATGTTGCATTGCAATCTTTTTAATCATCGTTAATTGTACTCTTTCCAAAGGTATTATTATTATTTTTTTAATTCAATTATGCTCACTCTCCGCACAAATTTGGCTTCCTGAAATAGGAATGAAACTCCTGTTATATCTGTTGTAAAACAAAAATCAAAATGATAATTTCTTATCTACAGAACCAAGGTGGATGCTTTCCAGTGTAACCTTTTAAGCTTTCATCAAAATTTAAGCCAAATTATCCCTTCATAAATTTTCAGTTTCTTCTTCTTCTTATTATTTTTGGATAGGATGAGGTCGGTAAAACTTTTATTCATAATGAAGTTTATCATGCAAATTAGTGGGTTTTTTTTGCCCACTAAACTTAAAAAAAAGAACAGAAATTAGTAATAACTTTCGAGCAAATTCCTCTTTTAAACTTGTTTGAACAGACAATAGTGGTTAAAAGAAACCATCACGGTAGAAGGGAAAATTCATGGAGAGCAAAATTCTCTCTGAAAAAAGTTGGAGAAAGATTCCATAAATCTAAACGTGTCTTGAAGTTAAGTTAGTGCTAGTATTGTACATCAAGAAACAGCTGATGCGATTTAGCTTCTGGTATTGAGTTCACAAATAATTTTGAAGTCTTGAAAGTAAATTATGACATCCAAACTTGGTACAGCATCAGTTCAATAAAAGATGGCCAGTTGGAATTTTAAAACAACAGGAGGGGCTCTCCTGTACTTCACAGAGAAACACTGGTAGCCTAAATCCAACAGCTTATTTCTGAAATTATATAAAACCTCTAAACGTTCTGTTTAATATGATTATTTACAAAGGCTCCAAAACTAACATTGTAGCGTCATTTTCTCAAATTTCATAAATTATGAAGTGGTGAATGAGAATTTGCAAAACTAAAAAAGAATTATTAGTCAGGTTGCCTTCACACACAAAACAGAAGTAATTTATGGGAATCAGTAACAGGAGTATAAGATGCTCAGCCTTATCTATAAGAACCCGAATGTAAGATAAAAGTTGACTAATTTCCTTGCAATATAACAGTATTTATGAAATCACATAAAATGGATTGGATTATCATATGGAGATGTATTTAGTTCTTTTTACTGGTTTTCTTGGATTGCACAATTTCCCTGTGGCATGCACCAAAAATGTCCATGAAATTAAAAACACACACACACAAAATTAAAATAATCTGTAATAGAATGAGCAGGTTTCTTCACCAGTTACTCTGGTGCCTGCTAAAATTAGAAAAAAAAAGCAGAAAACAATTTCAGGAGGTTATTTTCAGTACTAAACAAAATTCAATAAAGTTTTATGCTGGTTCATCTTTACCACACCTTGCTTAGAGTATGAAAAAACTGGGAACAAGCTTACCAACTTAATGATCACTCTACCTAAATTTTGGCTATGCTATGCATATAGAGAATTCTACTGGGATACATTTCTGATATCACGGATGTGCAGGGTAAAATAAAAAAAAGAAAAAAAAAGAAAAGAAAAACAAACAGCAGTTCCTTCCTGGTGATACTTCAAATTAATTTATTAAAATAAACTGTAATGTGGATCTGATGCCTGATTCAAACTTTAGGATTCAACGAAATTGGTGGAATGCCTCCACTTTTGTCAAAAACAAATATATACATTTAAACAAGCTAGTTTTGGCCCTTAATATTTTTAATTGGGTAAAGAAACTATTCCATAAATCTTTAACTTTTACCTACAAAGTACAAGAATTTTCTTTGTTGCTTAGTCTTTATCTACTTGTTCTATTAGAGACTTATGTATACTGGTACAGATTAATATATGCACAGCACTTTTCCTGAATCTTGCTTTACTGTTGAAAATGGAGTAAAGAAAATCTCAGAATATTAAAATATATATATGGATTTATGGACTTATGAAGATAAATCCTATTTTGTACAAGCATGACTGGTAGAAAAAGCATGTGGGACTTAAATAAAGAACATGTTACTTATAAGCCATCCAAGTGCGCTCATATGTTTTTTTGTATACTCAGGTCCGGCTCTTTCTGTCAGAAGATGCGCCCTGTCAGTCTGGACTCAGTGCACAAGATCATCTTCAAGCAAAAGATTCATGGACCAGTGCTGGGTCCACTTCTGATGACTCCCCAGTGCCCCCTGGCTTTGAGTCAGTACATAATCAAAACTGCCCCAAGGCTGACATATCCAAGATCTCTCGTATTCTCTGGAAATGCCCTCCCAAGGTATTGAACATTTCTTTTACTGCAGGAGTCCATTTGATGTCAAACCAATTTATGTGCTGTGGAATTTAAATCTGGACAGGGTCTATTCTTATATGCAAGTATAATTATCACTTTTAAATCCTTGTGATGTGTTAACTACAGATAGTGTTGAATCCAGAGTGGTATGTAGTATGTGGGGAAGAAAGCGAAGAGATAGCTAAACAAAATCAAAGAAATTTTGCGGTGCTTGAAGCAATTTATCCACGTCAATCTACTATTCCCCCAAAGTAAATATAAACTTTTTTATTTAAATGTTGCCTTGTTGTGTATATTTAATAAATCTGTATGATGGAGGTACAAGCTGGTTAATACCTGATTTGTATACTTTCAATATCTAAGACCGAGGGTTTTTGGACATATGCCCAGCATATTAATATATTTCCTATAATACCGTACATTTCTCATATTTAAATTACATATCTATTATTGGAGACTTGAGCAACCGGTATTTCACATGTAGTTTAGTTTCATTGGTCTTAGTTTTATTTGAACAAATATTCAAAAAAAAAAATCCCAACTCAGCTATTCTTTATTTCTTTTGATGCAATAAGCACATACTTGAAATAAAATTACGCTTGAATTTAATAGATGTTGGGATTCAATGTCCAACTACTTGAAAATGTCAACATATAGGTTAATGCAGTAAACTAGATTGTTTTTATATGTGACTATGTTGGGTGGGTCCTGGTTGCCAATACCTTCAAAAAATGGGTTCTTTAATTGCAAACTTCAGAAATGTTGGCATTCTTTTGGATTATAAAATAAAATCTTTGAAAGGCCCGAGTAACATGTCTGTGAGAGACTATTACAGCTAGCTTCTTTTTCTTTTCTTTTTTAAAAAAAATAAGACAGCCATATGTATATTTCCTTTGAACGCCATTCAGTGTTTTTTTTTTTTTTTTTGGGGGGGGGGGAGGGGGGGTGTGGAAAGGATTTAAGAGGAAGTCCAAAGGGTAGTGTGCATAAATTGTATAAAGAAACATCACCTTCGATAATTCTAATTGGTTTCTGCTTTTATGTTTAGTTCTAGCATCTCAGCTGAAGCACAAGAATCCTGCCACGATGACTCTTCGGTCTGTCTGGTTCCTCTTACTGCCATAGAGGATGATGATCCATCAGATCTGTTTGATTCTGAGCAGGCCCCATCAGAGCCTAGCCTCATTGTATCACATCAATCAAACTCAGTTGCGCATCCAACAATTGCACCTCCAGCACAAATCCCACCAGGCAATGATAGCGTGAGCCCCAGTCTCACTGACATGTCAGTGACGTTATCAAGACTTGGTTCACATGCTGATGTGGCAGCTGCCACTGCTGCTGCAATAACTGCACTAACAAGTGCAGAGCAAGGGAACTTGATAGATCAAGACCTACTTATAAAAATCTTAAGTGATCCCTCTCTGATTGAGAAATTGCTTCCTGAAAACCGCAAGCCTAATCCTAAACCACCACAACCAACCACTTCTAGTATAGCCATGTCAGCTCCACCCCCTGTGTCACCACTGCTGCCACAACACACTGCTCATTTGTTTAACAGCAGTACGAATGATCCTAATCCTAGACCAACCAGACCAGTGGTACCTACCTCTGCTTCGGGCCCAATGCCACCGTTGCCTCCATCATCACTTCATCACAATGTTCCTTTGTATAACACCACGAGAAGCACTAACGTGAACCTTAGACCACCCCAATCAACGGTCACTAGCACAGTATCAGCCCCACTCCCATCACCTCCACCTCCACCACCTCAGCCTCATATGATACCATCATTTAGTGGTGTCAGACCTAATATGGTCAGTCCAGTTCCCACACCGGCACTGCCGCCTCTACCACAAACAATTCCAGCCACTATCAGACCTCCAAGTGTTACTCCAGCGAAGGATGCAAACTACTACAAGAGCCTTATAAAGCAGCATGGCGGTGAAAATATATTAAGTGCAAATCCGGATGTAAATGGAACAAGTACTGGTCCAATGCAATTCAAGAGTCAGCAACATGGTGTTTTGGGTGCATGTGATGTTACAAAGTCCAAGAAAACTTGTGCCTTTTTTAATACTGCGAGAGGTTGCCGGTATGGGGATAGTTGCTTGTTTCTACATGAAAGTTCAATAAATTCGAGGGATGAGAGAGCCAAAAAGAGAGTTAAGCTGGATAATAATGGTATTGTGGGCAGAATTTGATGCACATCTGATATTGCCCTTTTTTCCCCTTTTCGGGAGGGGGACTGGATTGTTGGTATCCGTTCCCCCCTCCTTTTTTTTTTTCTCTTTCTGATGTTAGGTTGAGTGGATGATGTGCATCTTCCAAGTTCCTGTCATATATGGAAATCAAATTATATGGATTATGTGCTTAATTTTCTAAGATTATTTTACTGAAAAGAAAAATGAATTGGGCCTCTTGTGGATTGGAGGCTATGGTAATGGAAATCAAAGTAAAATATTTTTGAAATTTTTTTCGCATGTTTTTAATTTATGTTAGCTTTTCGCCTGTTATCTTGTAGTAATCTTTGTAATTATTGGGATTCGAAAGTATCAATCTACAAGTTCACATTGAAACCCAGAAATACTTTATTCTCTTGTTTTTCTAAATCAAACTCCGAATTTTCGAATTAGAACTTGATTAATAGTGAACAGTTGTAGTTTGGATTGATATAGGTGTCCGAAAAAGAACTTGATTAATAGTGAAGAATTGTAGTTTGGATTGGATACAGATGTCCGAAAACTAGTAAGAAGGAAGCCTGGGACAATCGAGTTCACAAAAGTCATAACAAAATAGAAATCAACTGTCTATAATTGTTTACCTTTACAATTTTCGACAATATTCTTCGCACATCGTCCTAACAATTTTTAGATTCTTTTTTTAATAGTTAAAAAATCACTTCATTTATAATTATGGATCCTCCAAAAGAAATTATATTTTAATTATCTAAGAAAGTAGTAAAAAATTCTAAAAAATATAAAATTTCATCTACAAATAAATTTTTATATAAAAATTATTTGAACAATACAAATTAACCATTTGAACTTTAAAAATGAAGAAATGACTCATAACAAGTGATAATCTGTATTATGCATGCATACGACCATAACCCAATTCTTATTGAAACAATCTTTTTCTTAAAGAATAAAATAGTTATTCACTTTCATTTCTTTCTAGAAACGATTACATAGTAGAGTACTCCAACCTAATTCAATTAGATAACATCATTCCGCAATATATACAATAATACAGCTATGTAACGAGTCAAACGAAACAAAAAAACAGAAACATCATTCTATAGAAGTATAGTTGCTCGATGCATTATTGTCCATCATATTTTAAGAGGTTGTAATTTTAAATCAATTGATAATGAAAGGTGTTATATACAAGCGACACTTGTAGTCACAAAACCACAAGTCCGGAATATGAAGGCTCTGAATTATTCCCGATTAGAACAAAAAAGATTGCTATTTTTTATAAGAAGATGGGATATTTCCATTCGGATTTCAAACTGCATTGCAGAACAAAATGCTATTACTCTAATAATGATATTCTCCTGGTCTCCAAATGCTGGCGATTTGACACTTTATTTGGACCGATGAAATTGGCTCCCACGCTAATGATTTTTTTTTTCAGGTTTCAGATCTGGAAAAGATTGAAAAAGATGCATACACAAATATCCGTCTCAACATGTAAATACTTGACGTCACAATAAATCAAAGCATATAATACTTTTAATGTAGTACTCCACAGAGAAGCCGAATAATATAACAACAACACCCCACACCCACAAAAATAATATAAGGAAAGAAAGAACCGAGGCCCAAACATAAGATGTAGGGAGTCTATTTTTACACACCAAGCTGCTGGCCTCGTATACTTTAACAAATACTAAAACACTATAATAAATAACCAAAAGGAACAATTAGAATAAGAAATTGATTCGGAACCAAAGAAAAACAATAAACATTGCTAGGTTGGCCACTTCATATTTGCCATCTCTTATCTGAAAATCGAGCAAAAGGAAAACATGTTAAAAGAAGCAATGATTCAATCCCACATTATGTACTGCAACCTTGGAACCGCACATTAATACAGAAGGTAATGGATTTCAACTTTCTAAGGAGTGGTGCAGATTCAAGTTCCATGATAGGTATATGAAAAAGTATTATATGTTGGGGGTTAAAGGGACCTATATATATATATATTTAAAAAAAAAACAATGTACTGCAAACTTGACCGGCTTTTAGTGGTATGGACAGATGCTATTTCTTAGGGTAGCACAGCCTTTGTAAGGCATAAATGTATGTGGATTTCTTCAGTTAGTCTTTCCTAGTACACTCGTATACACCAAATATATAAATTAAAAAAAAAGGCTTACCAGATGAACCATGTGAGTGGGTACCGTTTCCCTTAGCATTTGCTTGAGCCTGGTGCGACTGAGACCTTTGCATGCGTGGGGATGAATCTTTGCCCCCGGTCCCACCAGTACCAGCAATAGGCAACGAGTGCCTCTTCTTCCCATTCCCATTGGTCTCACTTACATCCGGACTAAGCTTCGGAGATACGCTAGGGTGCAGTTTTGCTCGAGCTGATTCTGTCGCCTGCATGTAGCTAGGTAGTGAGCTATTACTAATACGCGGTTCTGTGTCCCCACCATGATCCATCGGTCCATGTCGTTTTATCACCCCATTATTGTTATTACTTGAGTTGCTTATTGGGCTGTTAAGTGACCTCTTCGTAGAGAGGTTACGTGGTTTTTTCTTTCTCTCTCTCTTGGTTTGTTTAGTATTTACTGAGCTTTGGCTTGAAGGAGTGCCATGCACATCAGTAATGGTTGTAGTCGTATGACTTACTGGAGTCACTTCTGGTGATTGTAAGAGCCTCTCAATTTTAACTGATTTGGTAGCAGTGTCGATGGAATTGGTTACGGTCTCTTCAGGCTCTTTGGTTGGTTCAGGTTGAAATTCTAAATCTGGATTCTTGGCTTCATCTTCAGTCTGGGTTTCAGTTATACCGAAATCAGTATGGTTTTGGAAATTTTTGTTTTCTAAGGCTCCAATTTCAAGCACAATTTCACCTCCTTCAATCTCAGACCTGTCAGGTGAGTCGAGTGTAGATGAGATAGAAATCTCAGTTCCACATTCTGACACAGCTTTAATCAAAGCACCTCCAGCTGTGTTATTATTTGTTTCATGATTTTTTATATTGTTATCATTCTTTGATGAAGCATCATCAGACTGTGAAGGAAAGATGAAAGATTTTGAATTTGAGATTGACTGACTGACACCCAGATTTGAATTTGAACTCAATTCTTGGAATTTCATCTGGGCTGCAATGAAATTTGGATTTATTGCCTTTTTGTTACCACCCTTCTGCACGTCACTCTCTTCCAACTTGATTTCTGTCACATCATCCAATTGAGGATTTTCACAGGATATATTATTCTCTGGTTTGATTTCCAATTTGGGGAATAAATTTGAATTTTCTTCGTTTAATTCACATGCATGAACTCCATTCTCGGTCAATTTTATTTTCAGCTCCTCTTCTGGTTTTTCAATTTGGTCGTGAGATTCAAAATTTGAGCTTGAACGTGGAGCATCTGACAGCGCTGTGCAGTCATGTGTGTCCTCAGCATTTGAATTTGATTCTATTGTACCCATCTTCGATTCAATGATTTCCTTCTGATCATGTAATTGGGAAGCATTGGACAGGGTTACTGTGTAAGTCCACCTCTCAAGCCATTCCCATGTGGAGTCTGGTTTATATGGGTCACATTTAATGTGAATTGCCTTTGTCTTCGGCATTGTATCCAACATCTGACAAGTTCAAAGAAATAATAAATATTGAAAAGAACTATTTCCAATTCAGCTTTCAAACTACAAATACAAAGCAATTTAAATGCAAAAACTCTTCTAGCAAAAGGAAGAAGTCCCATGAGTAATAAAATATACTCAACCTTTAAATTAGAAATTAATCATACCTTGCTGGCAAATCCATTCAAAAGTAAGTTCTCATTGGAAGTACATGTTTTATTTCCAAGGCTGAAGCCACCTCCATTCCCCTGATTTTAGTCACACAACAAGTCATTTTAACATGAAAGCCAGCAAAAATAATACATTAAGCCAGTGGATAACTATGCCGCAATGCTAGACATCCATTCTGACAAGTAATAAATAATCTAAGAAAATTAAATAAATATTATCAATAAAGGGGAAACATAATACATTTCTGGTACTGGTCTAATCATTTTTAATTTGATTACCGGTCAGTACATGCCAGACAGGTCACCGGTATGCGGTACTGAAAAAATCTTGTCAGTCTCCATGTATACACACCTGAGTTGTTATGTCAGATTTTTTGGGTGTTTGACGGAACCGCACCACAGCCTGCATTTTGATAATGGCAAGGAGGCATCTCAATGTGCCAACTGCCTGACTCCGTACTAGGAACCCTCGTGCAGCTGCTTGAATCTTTACAACCTTCTTCAGTACCACTTTTTCTTTCCTAACCTAAAAAAATCATTTCCCAAATGAGAAGTCAAAAAGAAGAAATTGAGAGTTTTAAGAATTAAGACTCAAAAGATATTGCCAAGAGTTATTATTATTATTTTATATTTGATCTCTAGAAATTTGGATTGAATTTCATTTCTAGCCTACCCCAATTTATTTGGGATTAAAGGCTTAGTTGTTGTTGTTTTATTATTTTACATGTTCTACAACAAGTCGATCTTGGTTCCTTATCAACTAACATCTATGGTTTTGCAATGTAATTTTATCATTGCAATATTGCCATGATTTAGTAGTTAGAGTCTAAGAGTAGAGTTATAGACTTCATATTCTTAGATTTTTTAAGATTTTAGGATTTAGAATTTAGAAATAGATTTCAGAAATAGAGGTTTAGATAGGATTTTAGAATTTAGAATTTAGAATTAGGTTTTAAAATAGGATTTTAGGATTTAGAAATAGATTTTATAATAGAGGTTTATTGTACTATTATTATTATTGTTATTATTGTTACTATTATTAGCCTATTATCATTATCATCTTTATTTATATATTATTATTATTATTTTATTTATTTATTTTCTTTTTCTTCCATCATATTCATTATTATCACTGATATTTGAGATCTTTGATCTTATGTTTTCCGATTGGGTTTCATTTCTAGCCTACCCCAATTTATTTGGGATTAAAGGCTTTGTTGTTGTTGTTGTTGTAATATACAAAATGAAACAATAAATACAAAAAAGAACAAATTAAAATATTTACCATGTGACCCCTAAAACCAGACTGGATGATAACTACTGCCTGCTCAAGATTCTCAATTTTCTCAGGGATTTGAGCTGCATCTTCAATTGCCGATAAGTTGTCTTGCTCCAAATTCACCTCCACATCTTTCACCACCACATCCTCATCATGTTTCTCTTCCTTTTCTTCTACAACTAAATTCTCTTTCAATTCATTATGTGTTTCCTTAACACTCTCTTTAATTACAAAATAATTCACTCCTGGCTTCTCATCGATCTCTCTTACTACAATGTCATTCTCTTTCGGTTTTTCTTGTTCAACTGTTTTATCGGTAGCGGAGGAATACTTTGGAGAAAATGTGTTGTTGTTGCTCTCGTTTATTAGATCTGCATTTGAATTTTCCTTGTTGTTTGTAACAGTTTCTGCCTCAGTGGATTCATTATTCCTCAGTACTCTGTGGCGGGTTGATCTTCTCCTAAAACTCCACCTGCTTTTGTTTGACAGTACTTTGCTCTAGCAGGTAAATAGGAAAAGAAGGTAAGAGTAAAGATACTTGTTAAATAGAGTATAGTTGTCTGGATTGAAGGCAACATCAGCCAATCACAGCACTTTACTGTCATTTTGTTCTCATCATGCTGCTCAAGCATCAATTTATCTCATTTTGTAAAAGATCAAGAGGAAAAAGATATCAATAGTTCACTGATTTTACCAACTTGGTCATGTCAAAAGGAGCTTCACTTTTTTCAATTTTTACATGCATGCATCACATGAAACATGGAGCAACATCAACAGTTGGAATTTTTGGAATTTGTATGTTAGTGCTGTTATCTTTTGCTGAGATGTAAGAGTTACTAATAGTAAACTTATGATGGATTCTAGAATTGTGACAAAGACAAAATAGGAGAAATAGAGTGTGGCTGGCAATTGAGAAAGAAAAACAGACAAATCATCTTTAACCCAAAAGCGATAGTGTCTCAAGTCTAATAGTTCACAAACTTTGGCTTTTGATGTGAGGTTAGAACTAAAATTAAGAAAAGTAGTGGTGCTCTACCAATTAAATCATTAAAGTAAAATGTGGCCTTTGGCCTTTGGTTATCTAATAAGAGAGTTCCTTTTTTTCTTCCTTCAATTGTATGATCTTCCAAAATTAAATTTTTTTACCCCCACATTAATCTGCTCCTACAATTTGCAACAGTAATCCAAACATGACAGAATTGCTACAGAAAGCAAATAAATGCTGCTTCAGTTTATGTAGTTGGTCTGTGGGGATATTCGATTTCAACAAGAAATGACTTGTTTAATGGTGATGACAAAGCATGAAGGGAGTTCAAGGTAATTAACCGCACAAATAGATTTTTTAAAACGAAGTAAACATGGGAAATCAATGTTATTGTTATCAGAGTATTTAAAAAAAAAATCAATGAGAACCTTAATTTCATAACTCAAAAGGACTAACATATATAATACAAACAGTTGTCAAAAACTTTTAAAAATCAGTTAAAATATGTTTATTATCATAAATTTAAGAGGAGCCTGAGATCAAATAGAACTATATCAGATCCGAGCACGATATCAATTTAACTGGTCATTTTACTCACTAAAAAATTTCGATACTAGAAATATTAACGCCTCAAATAAAATACTGCCAATTTGACAAAAGCAAACCGCACATCCTTTCTAAAACGTAGGGACAATATATGCCCCAGCTGTTGGCTTGCATATCGCCGCACTATACAACAACGAAATTTGAAATAATAGATCTGAAGTCCATAATTATTAACACTTTCTGACAAACAAGATTTTTGAAATTCTACTAATCAGCAAATATGGCACAGCGGAGTGTGATTTCCAATTTTCATAAAATTAGTAGCACATATTTAAAAGAGCAAACAACGGAGCAAAAGGCACATAGTTCATTTAATGCGCTTTGAGAGGAAGAAAGGCGAAAAAAGAAACGTAAGAAAAAACAAGTTGACGAGTGAAAATGTAGATCTGAGCAAATGACTGCTCAATCAGATTCAAGATGAAAGAAGAAAAGTAAAACACCTCTTCGTAGTGGCACTCATTGGCGACAGTTACTAAGTTCGTCGGATCGGCAGACACATCAGCACCTTCCCCACCGGCGCCGGCGCAGGTGAGGATACTGAGGCACGCATTCTTCGATCTCCCCATTCTCACTCCTCTCTCTCTTTCTGCGCCTTAATATGGTTTATTCTCTCTCATAAGCAGCTAACTATCGGTCGAGTCTCTCTCTCTCTCTCTCTCTCTCGATAAAGGAATATCTCTAGACAAGCACAGCGCAGTGTCTTGACTCCTGAGCTACTGCTCTTACTCGACTGTCGTCGGCTCGTCGCTCTCTCTGTGATGTTTTTAACACTGTGTTTTGCTTTTTTTATTGATTTTTTTTTCCAATTTTTTTTGGTGTAACTGTAACGTGGGTATGTCGTGAAAAGATTTGGTGAAAATCTGAGACGTTATATTGCGCCGCGGGAGGGCGACGAGATCCGCTGCTCGTAAAAAAAACGATCCGCTGCTCGTAAAAAAAATAAGCAAGTCTCCTACTCGTCGAAATCAGATGGTAGATATGTATTTCATCTCTTCGGAATTCATGCATGCGCTTTTTAAAATATTCATTATCATCGGATTTGCAAACAGGATGCTGCTCGTTTGAAAAACGAGCAGTGGATTCTCACCCCGCGGGAGGAACGTCTCTGTTCCGTTATTCCACAGTCATTTGTAATTCGATTAGGCACATGATAGAATAATAAAAAGTAAGAATAAAATAGTTATTTTGAAAAATTAATTTGTTAAATGAATTTTAGACTAAGTAGAAGAGTGCTAATTCGATATATCAAGTTATAAGTGGTATACCGGATTAGCTCTCGTCGGAATAGCGATTATTGTTTAATTATCTTGTATTATATTATTATATTATAATTTATTATTATATTATTATTATATTATTATTATTATTATGATTTATTATTATATTAATATTATGATGATTATTTATCATTATTATTATATTATATTATTATTATAATAATTATTATTATATTAACATCACTGTTAATATTATTATTATTATATTATATTATTATATTATTATTATAGTTATGATTATATTATAATTATATTATTATGATTAAAATTATTTATTTTTATTATTATATTATGATTGTTATTATATTATAATTATATTATTATGATTATAATTATTTATTATTATTATATTATTAGAATTATGATTATTTATTTATTATTATATTATTATCAAAATTCAACCTCAGTCTAACTCAAACACAGATCAATAATCTGTTGAATCAGAATTAAGAGTGAAATCAAAATCTTATTATAGAAATGCTGATATAATACAGATTTATGGCACTGAAGTATCGTAATTGATAAATTCAAAATGTCAATACACGTCACAAAAAATACATAATAAATTTTAATTTTAATACATAATTTCCGTGGAATTGAAGAAACTGGGTCTCCCAATCTCTTTTATCTCTGCTTTTGATCAAAATAACTCGATCCAAATTAACTTCAACCAAAATTAGTCAAAGTCTGAATCACAAGCTCAAAGCTCAAAATTTGTGCAACCGTAATGTTTAATATGTCCACATGCAGTGATGATACATCTATGCTTGCTGCCCGCTTCCAACAAACCGTTGTAAAGACGAGCGACAACTACCAATGCGTTCGTCTTTGACGAGCTTCCAGCCTTCCACTGAGGTGGAGTAAAGAGAAAACAAATGGATAAAGCACTCAAATGGCACTGATGACAGTAAAAGCGAAGATGCGCAGCAGGGAGTGTTACAAAAGTATATATTGAGATGCATTAGAATAAAGATTGTGCAAGACAACAATCGGGCCGTGACACATGATTCGCATAAAAATTTAGATACTTTCTATGTCGTGATATATGCATCAAATTTTATTATTTTGTATAGATATGATGCATGAATAACATAAAGAAGAGGAGAAATCACTTCACATTGTTTTTTACAATCTTGACGACGAGATTCCAAATAGATTTAAAAAATATCTTAAAAAAACATTTATAGAGGTATTCTCAAATTATAGATTGATACTTGATAGCGATGTGGTAGCCCATCAAAGAATGTCAAGATTTTATGCAATTTGCAATAATTTTAATTTAATATTTTTTATGAGTATATTTAAATTGTATGAAATTTGAAATATAATTAATTTATAAATTTAATAATATCTTTATATTTTTTTTCATCTTTACTATTTGAAACATAAATATTTACATAATGAAATTAAAAAAATATTTTTATAATGAAATTAAAAAACATAAATATTTTTATAATGAAATTAAAAAACATAAATATTTTTATAATGAAATTAAAAAACATAAATATTTTTATAATGAAATTAAAAAACATAAATATTTTTATAATGAAATTAAAAAACATAAATATTTTTATAATGTATGTAATATTGAATTAAAGTTTTAAGTTTTATTTTTGAAGGTTGTTGAGGTATTTAAAATAAAGAATTATCAAGTGATTTCCTACCACTTCCATAGTTTATTTTATTATTTGCGATACCAATCAAATAAAAATTGGATTGGAGGAAAAATTAGCCCAACAAAAGCTCAACATGTGCGGGTATTATTAAAAAAAAAACTATTGTACTTTCTTAATTATTATAGTAAATTGGAAAACCTGCTTAATACGACTGCATTGGGGAACTTCTAACATCTCTGTGACTTGTAGTTTTGTTCAGTAAAGTTCTGGAAGTATATAGCTGCGTCGCTACCAAATGAAAACTTTTTTCGAATTATATATATTTTTTTCAACTGATTGTTTTTGTATAGAGATTGAAAGGTGCTATGATCCTGCTCAGTGTACAGATGGCAGCATTTGTTACCTGGCAATGATTATTAATTATTTCAAAAGCATAAGGACAGCAAAATAACATGTATCCAAAATAACATGGATAAAGAAAGTCAAAGAAACTTCCTCCACAGCTAACTAGCCAAGTACTACCTAACTAAAAACAGAACTGTAGACGATTGAGCAATTAAATGGCATCAAACTATAGTTAAATGATTTTGGATGTGATCATGTGAATATTCTTTCTACTGTGTCATGAATTATTATTTTTAACTCGGTTCCTTATATATGCCATGCTAACTAGAATATCACAAGCGGTGCATTCATAGTTAGATTAATATATTATTATATAAAATTTATAAATCGTTAACAAATTTAACATACATTTTAAACGAAATAAAAGAGTAGAAAATAGAGAAATTATAAGCATAATGTTAGTCATATAGATTGATTGTGTTTTAGATTCCATCCAATCACTACAGAATTTTTTTTGCTAACGGTTTTCAAATAGGTTTAATAATGATTCTTGAACTGTTAATAAAGAGCGGTATTAATAAAAGTATTAAACAATCGCGTTATTAAAAGTTTGTCGTTGGGGGATAAAAGTCAGAGATTTGGTAACGGTTTTTAACTCAAAACCGTTACTAAATTCAAAGTTTTAATAACTATTCTGAACGAAAAACCGTTATCAAACTTTGAGATTTAGTAACGATTCTGAGTTAGAAACAGTTACTAATTTTTTTTTATTTTTTCTATTTAGTAATGATTCTTTACTAATAACTGTTACTAAATATTTTTTTATTTATATTTCATTTCTGTGGCCAATCCAATTTGTCAGCCGTATATATTTCACATATATATGCAGCTAGTATATATTCACATAATTCACAAATTCACAACAATTGACAAATATACAATTATGCATAAAAATAAATAAATAAATATCACACGCATACAAAAATAATTTACATACATATATAAAAAACAACATATACAAAATAAAAATATATCATATATAAAAATGTATCATGCAACAAAAATATATAACAAAAACAACAACAAACAATAAATAAGTATCATATATTGCTTGTAATAAATTAAACAACCATTTATTTTATCTCATCAATTAAATTTTATTGGTATTGCGCTGGACCCGGCTCGATATACTATTCAAAGGAATACAAAATTTTATTAATTTAATTTGAATAAAAAATATAAAACTAAAAATATACGCATTATTATTTTTTTGACTTGAGGCAACAAAGTCGACTCGTAGTAATTTGTGATTATGTCATGCATTAATATCATGACATAATAATTATATTTCTTACTGTCAGGTTGTGTTGGACTCTAAAAATAACAAAAGTACCATTGTGTTACTAAAATTCAGTTTTTTTGTAGTGAGTTTTAGTGTTTGTTGATGTTCCATCAATTACCTTGATAAGTTTTAAAAAGTTGTTGGAGAAAAGTATAACTGCATCACGTTTTATTAATTGTTCACATTCTTAATGCATATTATAAACAAGAAAGAGGGTTAAGTCTTTCAATAGTTATTAGATATGCCGTATTATCTACATTTATGAACATTTGATTTTGTAGTAGTTATTAATTTATAATTATCCAATAGTTATCCTTTTTAAAAAATTAAATTAACAAAAGAATGTAAAGAATACACTCAGTAATAACCTTAAATTTGCATAAACATTTATCATGACCTTTTGATTTTCTATAACTTTTTTTAATAACTAGTAGTATTTTATTTCATTTGATATCTTTTGTTTTTATTGGTTCATAAATTAAATTTCACCAGTACATATTTTATTTCAGGAACAAAGCCTAGAGCATTACCCTTGTGTAAAATACATTGCAAAAACTGGATATTGCCAACTATTCATAATCTAAAAAAGGTACGAGTAACGTTTTATTAAAAGTGTAAATACTTTGTAGAATGAAATTAAAATCTCTAATAATGTCAGTGTTTTGTGAAATGTGAACCAACTATTATTAATATTAGAGTTTTATTTTAAATGTCAACATGAAACTGAATTTTTTTATTAGAAAAAGTAAAAAAAAGCATGACATTTATTTGATTACATACAATACACCATCTCCTCTTATTAAATCCACCTTAATCCTATCCAATCCAATCCAATCCAATCCAATCTGATTCTTTGTTTACTTGTACCGAATGACAAAAAGGCGTTCCAACATTTGGACAGTCACATCCGCCGCTTAGTATTGATTGGTCATTAATCAATCAGCGCATAATAGAATCATCACCTGAAAAATAAAGAAAAATACAAGTAGGTAGAGATTAGAGAATAAGAAAGTAATAAATAGCATTCCAGATAAAGCCAGAAGAAGAAAGCAGAGAGATACTCGGAATAGCATCGAAAGTGGCTAATCAATTGCTGGACCCACAAGCCTTTCTCTCCACGTGCCGGGTACAGTGACCTCTGGTAACAGGTATTTCATATTTGCTGTCAATCTTCGAGATAATAGTCTTTCTTTGGCCAGTTAATTTTTCGAGATAATACAGTGAGATTGATATCGATTGACTAAGGTTGATTTCTTTTCGAACTTTTTGAAATTGTTTATTTGAATCCAATGATCCGATAGAGATGATAAAAACCTTATCCGAAGCATATTCGAACGCATGGAGTGGCTACCTGGCCAACTGCACTTGTAGAGTGAAACGTGATGGCAGGCAAATGGAGTTGCTCTTTTTTTTTTCTTTTGAATTTTCGATGCAATTGAATATAATTAATTAATTAATTAATTATAAGAGGAAGAGAATAGGCGACCCATGTTAGTGGGGCCCACCTCACTTCCATTGACCTGTGGGGATCATGAATTGGGGGAGTTGCAAATTATGCAATTATGTTTCGGCCTATGAATTAATTGTGTCATGTTCTTCATCTATCAAAATGAACTTCTACACATGTGCTGGCAGTAGGGGCCCACAACGACTAGATAAACGAGAAGATTTATCAATCCAAATCTCCTTCTATGTATTTACATGTCAATTTGCCAAAGGGTACTGGTACTGCTTAATTGATTATTAGTTAAGATATTTTTAAACAATGAGATAATGAGTAAATAATGGTCTCTCAATTTTTTTTTTATACTCTTGAAAGTAACAGTCAAGTTTTATTAAATAAAAATAAATTACATCCATCAAAACACATTGACTCCATTGAGTTATCTAGATCACAACAACATCAACATCAACATCTACAATATAATTACTCCATTAATGCACGAGTTATCTAGCCCATTACCTTCATTATTCTTAACTTCTGGTTTGGATTTGTGCAGTTATCCTGACTTTCAGATATGTTTGCAAATAAGTTAAAATTTGTCATGTGTTTTCAAAATTACTTTATTTCTATTTTCCCTTCTAATTTCAGTTTGTTGTTGTTTTCCGTGGTTTTACAAGATTATACCAATTATGTTATTTTGGAACCTGCAAAAAGCAAAACAACTAAGGGAAGCTTGTCGGTGTATGTTTCACACTTTATTGGATGCGGGTTATCTTCGTATCCAACAGGGGGACTGTTTATATTTTTGCTTTCATGAATTGAATAAAGATTAAGAGAAAAAAAAAGGATGAGAGCATTTTGTGCATCGAAATACAACCCAAAGGAAGCTATGATGAAACATTTGAGTAAAAGGCGTGGACTATTTGATAAAAAAAAATTAGCTGAAAATTTTAATGCAGAATAACTCTAAAGCACGAGTTATTCATGGTTAGATTAGATAAGATTTGAAAATTAGAACCTATTTTCCGTTGGTATGGCCTCTATAGAACTGATGCTGTTTGCAAAGATTCATAGATGATTTTTTTTGAAGTAGAAATTCATAAAAAAAATTCTAATTTCTAGATAGTATTTAAATGTTGTCGTTGTGAATTCACTTGAAATTGAATGCAAAATTATTTATTTTTAGCGTATTGATCTTAATTTTAGTTCTTTAAGATTATTTTTTTTAGGTTGTGATTATTATTTTTGCATTTTCACTTTGTCTGTATATGCATTTCTCAAATTCCTTTTACAACTGGTTTTATTACGGTCTAAATTTTTATGACATTTCACTAGTCTCTACAATATTTGTGCACCTGTTGGTCTTTAATTCATTTATTATGAGTCCGCCTAAGAGCGCGTACCTTTGCTAGTGGAATATAATGTCTCATATGCATAATATTGCATTTGTCGCTGGGCTGTACCTTTAAAATCGTTACTAAAAGAAAGATCTAACTATTATGTTATGGGTTGCTAACTATGTACCCGCGCGTTGCATTAGACTTTTTTATTTAAACATTAACACATTATAAGATAAAAAAATTCACATTTATCTAATATTAAATTATAAATTTACCAAATTATAGAGAAAACCTATAAAAAAAAGACTATATTTAATCTTGGATGAGATTTTTGCACAATATGAGTTAATGATTCATGATTTTTATGGCAAGAAAAATAAATTATTCTAACATATATTAACACTATTTTTTTCTTACCAAATATGCACAAGATTGCTAAATAAAAAATAATAATAGTATATATGGAAAAAAAAATGGAGAGAATGAGTGGATCAATGGACACGATCACATACGTTCGATCAATTAAAAATAAATATTATCCGTCTAATTGAGGGATAAAATGAGTATAATAAAAAATACCATGACAAAAAATGGGCCCTCAATTTTTTAGATATTTTATATAATAGTATAGATAGTAATAGTGTTATAAAAGTATTCAGACGGGTCAAATCAGACTCATCAAATCTGCGTTTGCACCTTGACCTGACTCGACCCGTGGTCAAACCCGTGCTAACTCGTGCCCATGATAACCCATGGGTCTACAATGGATTACGGACAAAAATTTCAAAAAAATTCATTCGTCCTAACTTGACCCGACCGACTTCGATTCGCCAAAATCCAAGAAAACCCGCCAAAATCCGAGAAAACTCGCCCAAACCTGAAAATAAAACCCGGGAAACCCGGCCCGAAAACTCAAATATCCCGTTAAACCTGAGACTTGAGATGATCATGGAGCTGTGGCTTGCTATGGTCATTTCTATGCAACTTTCGAATCTAGTTCTCTGCCAAGTCAATCCTGACCTTAAAGGTATGTAATTGTATATGATAAATTCATTTTCATATGCTATATATTATTTTAGATAAAATTACGGTACTATACTATTGCTTGTACTCTTCAGTTGATATGCAAATGTACAAAGAGTAATACTATAATTTCCTTGCGTTTCTGATATAGTATCAACGGACGAATCAAAATTGAGCAAACTTTGACGATCGACAATAATTATCACATCTCTTTCAAAATCAAATCAAAATTATATAAAATGAACTATGAAAGTATGTACTTCAAAGGCTACAAACGAGAAGAAATATCACCATCAGCATCATAATTCCACATGCAAGCTGGTAGCTGGAGCATGGAGTCTATAATCTATTTCAGGTATCTTACAGCCAGAACCTTTAGCATGTTTTTTGGAACGTTTGGTCGGTTCTTATTTTGGAACTCACAGTGCGCCTACTCCTTTCGTAATACGACCATCTCTGTAGGCTGTAGCGAACTCACGTGCTATTTCATTAATCTTGGTAGGGCAGCACAGAAAAATTTGAGATCATGGCTCACCTAGAACTTGATTCGAACTCAAGCTAATTTGGCTCGATAGGTTATTGAGCCGAGTTTGAGCTGGACCCAGCTTGCTCGAAACTCGCCTCTATCAACTATGATACATGAAGACAAATGCCAGAAAACACAAATTAGAATGAAGAAAAACTAAGCCCGTGCTGTTGAAGGCACACCTTTTCTTTGAATTATGTAGAGTCCAAACATGCAATATTCTATTAATCAACAGTTCAAAATGACAATTATGAGAACCACTGCATGCTTTCAGAAAATCAATCACCACTCCCAGAAAGACGACACCAGATTCCATAGTGAACCAAATGGCACTTCTTATCTTAGCAAATCAGGATAAGTAGGAAAACCTTATCTAGAGAAAACTATGTGAAATAGCATTTCAATTACCTAAGGATGACATAAAAACCATGGGAAATAACGAAGGAAGAGCATTCCAATTGCACAGGTACTTGATTAAAAATAGTTCCAACCATAAAAGGCTTCATCCTTGCCAGAAGAACATTTATTTCATCTTTGCTTCAGTGAAAAGAACATGACGGTTGACACGTGGATCATATTTCCTGAACTCAAGCTTCTCTGTTATTTTTCTAGGATTCTTCCTCTTTACATAAAAGAAACCTGTTCCAGCAGCTGATACCAGCCTAATGAAAATCGAACCACCTTTAGCTTTTCCCATTTGCTCTTTCTACACTCAGACCCCTAGCACATTACCAGAAACACAGAAGCTTTACTACAGTAAAAGAGGAGCCTTTCGGTCAAAGGAAACAACTTGTTATAAGCAATGTCAACTTGTAATATACAATTGCAGAGGAAAAACTGAGATCTTAAATTAAATAGAGATTAAACATCTAAGAACAAAAATAAGATGCTACAGCACTCCCTCCCAAGATTGAACATATATGCAAAATATTCCAGAGTTGGGTCTAACTTCTCATGTCAAATTCCAGAAGAACAGATGATGTTTTCAGTATAAAACATTGAAATTTCCAAACCGCGTTAATTGACTGCAGTATACGGAAATTCCAAACTTTAACAATGAAAAAGAAGCTGGAAGAATAAAGGCATCATAAAATACTTGACTAGAAAAGTGACCCAAAGTAAGGAACAGTAAAACTTTCAATGTACATAAACTCACCCAGATTGACCCTAAAGCAAGCTGCTGTTACTGGTATTAGAACTGAAGTTAAAACTGCAGATAAAGGAATTTTTGCAACTTAATAAGGAAGAAGAATGAAATCGCAGTAACAGTCTCTATGCACTAGTGCACTGAGAAAGCAACCAATGCTAGTGGGATCTTTTCCCGCGTTTGGAATAAGCAGCAGAGATTGAGGAAAGAAATTATACACTTGGGTTGGCTGACATTGTTTTGAATTTCAATTTCCTCTTTTCTTTAGCCATTTCACTATGTGTACATTTATCTAGGCCTCTCTTTTGGTTAGTGCTTTCTGATCCATAGTTTGCTTGTTAGCATTTATATCAGATTATTAAATTGGACATTGTGGCTTATCAGACTGTGATAATGAAGCCCAATATATAACAAGCTGGTATCCAGAACTAAATATGGAAAAATCTAAATCAACTTGACCTGGTCCAAATCCTTTTTCTTTTTGGAAATTCAAACAGATGTGGACTTGATGAGACCTGATCCAATATGATCTAAAATCCAATGGGACCCGTAACCTAAGATGACCAAAAACCTGACCTGATCCAGCCAGATCTAAATCTCAAGAAAACCAATGTATGACCTGAAATGAACAGCCTAAAACAATTCAATCTTAATTAACTGAACACCTTACATATGTATTCTTCAAATGAGGGTTAATGTTAAAAGACGACCAATGAAATCGTCCCAAGTTTGTTCAAGTCAGTGTCAGTTATTTGAAAAACATTAATGAAATCATCACTCTTGAGTTGTTCAGATCAACTCAAATTAATTTTACAAAGCATTTTTAGCAAAATTTACACAGATGTTTAATTTGAAGCCATTTACTTTCACATCAGATGTTAAGATGTATGGACGTAGGAATTCTATGTTTATAAATCTATTGTTTTATTAGCATCTGTTACCAGCTAATAAATTAAAAAAAGGAATTCTTACCAGAAGAAATTGCACACTAGAAGAAAAAGAAGAAAGGAATTGTTACCTGGATTAAGGGACAGGAGCTGATTATTTTTAATCACGTCGTTCTTGAGAAGCGCAGTGCAAAGAATTGTAGATATGAAAAGTGAAATTGATCGATGCATGTTTTATTTTCTCTTGTCATTTCTTTAATTTGTTATATATGGATAACTGAATAAGGAGCAAGAACTATATATATAGTGGATTTTAGTTTTTAGTGAACTAAAAGGAAAGGAAAATAGAACGGAACAAAAAAGATAATCAGTGTAAGTGAAAGTAATTACCAGTCGAATAAACAGCAGCAACCAGCAAGGCAAGAAAGAAGTAGAAGCGAGAGGAGAGGAGGAGAGGAGGCGAGAAGTAGAGCGCAAAGGGGGCAGACGCTCACGCTCAGAGACTCTCAGAGACAGAGAATGATCAGGCCATGGAGCCAAGGGGGGAGGATAGAGAGAGTGAGAGACGGAGAGAGGGAGATCGCGACTCGCGTGAGGAGGCAGCGAGCGGCGCTGAAAGAGGAATCTGAGGTATTAAGTTTGTGGACCCGCGGAGAAAACAAGTTCTACTATTATTATTTTTTTTTTTAGAGAAACAGTAGGTATTTCATTCGATCAACATAGTCCAAAGTTACATCCAGTGATTAACGTAAACTTAATTTAAATTAAAAATACAATTAAATTAAAATTACAGATCATATACATTGATTACTGAATAAAGTAGATAAACTTTTTTTATGTGGGATCAGATCCTATCATGTATTTTGAGGCGAGTGATATATTTTCCTTGATCTGCTTTGCTTTTGGGCAGTCTGGGATTGTCCTTTTCAACTTAAAGAGTAGATGATTAGAGAGATGGACAGTCCAAAAGATTAAACTGACTAGATATGTTAATAACTAAAAGATAAACGGTCAGGGAGATAGATGGTCAGTGAGGCAAACGATTATGAAAATAGATGACCGAAGAGGTATATGGCCATAGATATCGACGACCGGAGTAGATGACATGAGAGATTGACGACTGGAGCAGATGACCTGAGAGAGAGTCGGCATTCATCTATTTTGCATGTGCGTTCTGCAATTTTTCTCCCAAAGACAAAATAGCAAGATTGTAAGGTAGTAAATGACAAGATAAAAGAGCAAATAACAGATATAAAATAGAGAACCAATAACCAGATCTTAGAAAAGAATAGAATAGCAGTGGAAAAAGAGGTGGCGAGGGAGGCTAGAGCTGGCCGATGGCCTCCCCCACCGATCGTTATTTTCTTTTGGGTTTTGCCCTTTCTTTCTTTGCGTTAGGGCCGGCTCATCAAAGAGCAAAGTTCAATTCTACTATTATTCTCTACTACTACTAAAAAAAGAATATTCGGTCTGTTTTTTCTTAATCCCGGTCAGAGAGTGCAGCACTGGTAGGGATAGTCCATAAGGTATCAGTTTTTGAATTCGCTTTGATCGGTTTTTTTAAAAAAATTCAACCGTTAGAAGTTTAGTCCGACCCTTTTAATGATAAGGATCGAATTTTTTAAAGGTCAAATTTAATTTTAAAAAGTCTTAATTCTATGCTTATCAATTTGATCCTTTTCGGTTTTTACCCGGTCATTTTTAGAACTATTTTTTAATATTTTATATTATATATTAATTACACTTAAAAAAATAAAAAAATAAAAAGTAAAATAAAATATAAAAAAATAATTTAATATTATTAAACACATATAAATTAATATTAAAAAATATTTATTGGACACTTATCCGCTGACCGTTATCTGACCCTTAAAATTTTTAAGGCTTGGCAAGAATCAGACTTCTTAAGGACTGATCTTACCCCTTAAAAATTAAGCCCTTTAAATTGTCTCTCTAAAAATTCTTATCAAATCTGATCTTTACCCGATCTGTTAGGCCCAGCTTTGAAAAATCCGATACGATGCCTATTCACTGCAGTTAGATGCTTCATGTGGGTTATCTCCATCAGTGCGGCGCAGGACCCCCTTGCCTGATTTATAGGGGTATGTTTGGATGGGCTAGGAATAGCATAATAGCCGCTATTTTTGAAATATAAATAACAGTTGTGCATCCAAATACAAATCTGTTATTCCGAAACAGTGAGAATAGCTGTTATTCTGCTATTCCATGGGGGAGATGAAATAGTTATCGTTCTTCTCAACTCTCCATTACTATTTCAAACAAACAATCCAAATAATATTTCTTCCATTCGAAATAGCATCATTTTTTTACTATCCTCGCGCTAACCGAAAAATTACTATTTTTTCACTATCATAATGTGTTATTATCAATTTTTCTATTTTTATGTTATTCTTTGCACGATCCAAACCTACCCTAAAATATCGTTGGTTGGATACAATCATACAACACGAATTATAACGCAAGGTCTCTAGATCTTAGTCTCTTAGTTGTCAAATTAACTGTCCAATTTAGAGAGTACAATGGCCGCCTATCTTTTCATAGATCGTAGCAACATCTTGAACTTTTCTCTTTTTCCTGCTTGTTATTTTTCCTCCCCCAAAGGTTCCTCGTGTGGCTCCAGTGTCGGGAATTGGTTGTTTGTAGGACTGCTGATGGATATTTAAAATCTAAAAATATGATCTGAATCGGTGAATTTGCGTATAGATCTATTTTTTTTAATAATTTATTAAATTCACATATAAATCTTAAAAAATAATTTACTTTACTTTTTAAATACACAATTAGATATTACATAATCAAATCCGTTATAAATACTCATTTCATTTATTTAATAATATTATGCAATTTCAAAAATATGAACACAACATCAACTGAAATAGATGTGATAAATCAGAAGATTTATTAGAGCATCCGTATTTTATTGTCAAATTGATTGTCAAATTTCATTTGACAATTATCATTTGAATTTCAGGGATGCAGAGACTAGGCACAATTAGATAATTATCTAAATTGGACAGTTAATTTGACAAACCACGTCAGCGAAGGATAGAAAATTAATTATGAAAGTATTATTTTAATAATTTCATTTTATTTAGGAATGTCACTATTAAAATGAATTGTCAATTTGATGACGTGACATGAAAATTTAATTTTAATAATCGACACAAATGCAGATGCTCTTAGTTTTTCGTCAAAAAATTTCAGTTATGGACGGTTAGACTTAACGAGTTGTTAATGAATGACAAAAAAATGACAAATTCAACCAAAATTAATACAAACTATATTTAAATGACAGACATTCTACCTACAATTACAATTAATTTCATTGCATAATTTTAATAACATTTAATAAAATAAAAATCCAGACATTCCATCGAAACCAAATGGTGAAGCAATTAAGAGTTATACTCCAAATTATGCAACGTGTTGAACATGTTTTTAACTTTCAAGGAAAGCGCAACATATCTTCCCAATTGACTATAATTAATGAATGATGATGCTTTAACCAATGGACAGGAAATTCTTCTACAAAATTGATATGATAATAATTTACAAATGGCTCTAAATGGTAAAATGAAAAAAAACAACAACATGGTACTTGGAGATTTGGGAAAAAATCAGCAAAAAATCGCCTACAGTACAAATTATGCCAGCTTTGATGTTTTCTCGACTGTTTCACAAGGTCTTAAATAGCAATTATCGCGCTATCGTGATAATCTTAAAAAAAGCTATCGCGATATAGCGGGCTATAGCGAAAACTATCTGATATAGCGTAAATTAATATTAATATTTTTATCTAGAGATTCATAGAGCAAATAAATAAATAGTACAAAATCAATTAAATGATAATACTGACATTGAACAAGTATAATTTTTAAATTACTATTCAAAATATCTTCGATGTAGTGAATTATTAAATTAAGTAATACATATCATTTTTTGTCAAGAGTATTCCGTTATTAACTAAAGTCCATGATGAATTAATTAAAATGCTAAATTTTAGATTATATTAAGACTGAAAATAAAGCTTTTTAGGTTAATTTAGTTTAAATTAGATTTAAATTGCTCAAGTTTAAGGTACTATCTAGTTTTAGTTGTTATGTTAGATAAAGAAGGGAACTCAAGAAGAAAAAAAGAGAGATGTAAATCGGAGTCAAATCGGAACATTGATACAAAAAAGAAAAAAATTTTGGTTTAAAATTTATATGGAGTGATTAAGATGATATATCAATACTATAGATCTTGTTCTTAACTTTTCAATGCACTTTAAATCACCTCAATCAAAATTTGTATGAAGAAATTATGATAATTTGAAATTTATTGTGAATAAATGTATGATAGCGTATAATAGTGCCGCTATATGCTATATAAGATAGTGTTTCACTATCGCTATTATAGCGTAAATAGCACACATAGCTTAGTGTAGGTATATAGTATAGCGTTTGAGTTTTGAAAACATTATAGCAGCGCTATACGTGCTATTTAGAACAATGTTGTTTCAACATGTATACACAACCAGAACCTGTCAGTAAAGCAAATGCTGATACTCCCAAAATTGCCGAGTTCTCAATAGCTCTGTGATTAGCCCCCTATACAATGGCACAGCACATGCTTATGAAGTATGAAAAATAGTAAAATAAGGAAAGGCAACAGATAATTAATCTTTTACGAAGATGAACACATTTGGCAGGAAACCAGAATAAACCTTGTGTTTTAACCAATGCTAAAGAAACACAGATGGAAGTTGTGCTGAGAGGGGAAGAGATGCATACAGCTAGTAAAACAAGTACTGCAACATTAGCAGGTCCCATAGACATGCTTATCATGCCACCTCGTACCTCATTTGGCAAGTACCTAAATACAGTCAATGTCATGGATTTACTTTGAAACAGGGTAATGGAAGTCACATACTCAAAATGGAAGCAAATTACATTTTGTCAAAAAAAATTGAAACAGGGTAATGGAAGTGACATACTCAACTTCAGTCAATGTCTTGGATTTACTTTGAAATAGAGTAATGGAAGTGACATACTCAAATTATGTCAATGTAAATTCTTCTTTGGACGGCGCAAATCATCTATACTGACCACTGAATGATAACATATTATTCTTAGTTGATTTTAAAGGCTGAACTGACTGGGTTTTAATTTGGAAACTTTAAGAATCAAAATAAAACTTTCGATATTTAAAAATATGGCGATTTAATGAAAATCTGACAGCAATTTGTGTGCATTCTTTGGGAACATTTATCTGAAATTTGAAAGTATTTGGAAAGTAAAATTGTTAATGTGGAACTACAGAAATAAACTTAATTCTAGTTGCATCCATTATCTTCTAGGCGTATTTTTTTCTCCCTGCAAAAAGGAACATTCTTAGATCAATTCTACCGTTTAAATTCTTCCTACAGCTTGATACATAATGATTTGAACACAAATTTGGATGTATTACAATGTAGTAATATCAATCTCTCATTGAAACCATTCTTCATATAGCTGTTTATTATTCATTTTGTACTAGCTCCTCATGTGCCATAATACTCAGTATCCAGAGCCCTGATGTGGCAGCACCAGGATACTTAGTATCCTGAGCCCCATTTTGAGGTTCTGTGAAAGCTTCATATTTAAATAGGAGGTTAAATATATATCACCCATTATATATAGATCAAAAAAGTTTCTCAATGAACATTTATCTGTAATTAATTTAGCCTTGATGTGATGACTTAATTGCATTTGTTAACTGCGTGCCCAAACAAACTATATGTTAAAAAGACAAGGAAATCTATCTGTGATATTATTGCTGCCATGATTATACATCATAATGCTGGAGTTCTTCAGCCCAACGACTATAATATTCTTGTCTCAAGGATGCAACCACACACTGTTAACAGTACTTGCAGGCAGAGTTAACAAATATGTGGATAACACATTTTGATCCAGAAGGAACTCTAGCAAACCCATTAGAATTCGGGTTTGACTTCATAGACCCGATCCACATTCTAAATCAGAGCCTCGTTTTTCATATTCATCCGCACAGAATAAAAATCCTTCCTCTGTTCTATAGATTAGGACAACCACTCTGTGCAAACAATAACTGGAGATAACAATGTTTCGTACAAAACCAGACCCGCTTTCGAATGAATTGAACTATATACTGTTGAAAGTAACCCATATTATGACCAATGCTGGTAAGCCTCATAGAGTGTACCAGGTTTCAGTCAATTCCTCAAGGGCATGAAAGTTACAGCTGTACCTAGGGTTCTTGCTTTACAAAGTGATGGTCCAATAAGAATTTCAAAATTAAAACAGAGATGGAAAAGTATCAGTTTAGGCAGACAGTTGAAATGACTATCATCAATAATTTTAGCAGAAACATGAAATTACAATTTCTTCATAGGATTGCATTTATTTCTTATTGAGAGATAATGCACGATCTCTAATTTTGTCAAAAGTGATACGACCAAGCTTTTGTAAGATCTATTCTTTCTTTTAAATGTTTTTTTTTCTGAACTTTCATTTCGTAATATATGTAGCACTCCCTCTTTAAGTAAAATTTGTAGACCTGACCCCATCTTTTCCTCAAAAAAAAATAAAATAAATAAAAATTGTACGCATTGCTATTATTTCTATTTTATGGGGGTGTTTGTGTGCGCATTTGTGTTTTTTGTGATGCATATAAATCAATATCACAATATTGGAAATAACATTACGCTGAAACTTTTTTTCTTGGTTATAACACGTTACATCACATAAAATTTCAAGTTGATTTTGCTTTATTTCGAAGGGTGTTTGTGTGCACGTTTGTGTTCTATGATGAGAACGAATGATGCATTTAAATCAATATCACAATATTGGAAATTAATAATAATACGCTTGAACTTTTTTTGTTATAATAAAAATTAATAATAAAAAACTCAAGTTGATTTTGTTTTATTTCAGATCCATCAACCAAACTGGGATAACGATGAGTACATGATTTTTTTGGGGGGTGCAATACAGTCATTATTATTAGAACATAGCGCGTAGTTTCCTATAACTAGATACGGTTCTTAACAATTTGAACCAAATTTAGGAATATTAATGTATAGAAGTAAATCTATTGTGAAAACCATTTTTCATATAGCTGTTTATTTTTCTTTATATATTCTTCTGCATTGCCCAAGTTCATTGCATCAGTAGTGTTAGCTTACATGCGGGACCCATTGGCTTAATATCAAGGAACATCGGTTGCTGCTATGTACTGGAGATTTTGGACATGATTGCCCGAATGCAGTGAAGGATGTCGGTAGCCCATGGTATTTTATTTGATATAAAAATTAGATTAAATCACAAGAGAAAAGCTATGCCATACCGAAGCACTCCACTTGTGGTGCGTCTGCGTCTATTTCGCATATGGAGTCACTTGTGTTTTTGCATTCTATTTTTAATTTCGAGTTAGAAATAATTAATCTGAACCGTTCAATCTAATTTTTATATCAAAATCTATTAGAAAATCAAATTTCATATTTTTTAGAAATTTTTTTGTTATTTTTTTCGATGAGGAGAACATGATTTGATCTGAGAATTCTGATTCATTCAAAAATGACGGTTTCCTCCTATCCAAAAAATAGCAAATGAATTCCAAAAAATATAAAATTTGGTTTACTAATAGATTTTGATATGGAGATTAAATTGAACGGTTTGGATCAATCATTTCTGACTTAAAATTAATAATAGAGCGCAAAACACACAATGCTTCTTGTATTTTGCAAAGCACCATAGCTAATTAATATATATATATATATATATATATATATATATATATATATATATATATATATATATATATATATATATAACGTCCGTACTTTTCATTTATAAGCAGAAATTTAAAATCATTCACTTTTCATTATTCTTCTAATCCCCACCCTAGCCCAAACCAACTCAAGATCTAAATCTATAATCCAAGTTCCACGAATTCGAATCAAATGCCACGCGGCACGCATGTAGCGCAGGATGAGAGCCATTTGATTTCATCCTTCACCAATCTCAAAGTCCCCCGTGAAAAATCCTACGATGGTAAGACACATTGCAAGATGTGACGCGCGCGTCAAAGGATGTGCACTCAAGTTCCACCACAACAATGGGTGGCACGTTATATTCTTTGTTCCGTAGGTTTCATTTGACAAAATAATCTTCTAGCCGATGTACCAAAGGGACACTTTGCTGTGTATGTTGGAGAGAAAAGGAAACGGTTCGTCATCTCAACAGCGTACCTCAGGGATCCCTTGTTTCTGACGCTTCTGAAAAGGATCGAGAAAGAGTTTGGGTTTGACAACAAATTTGGAGGAATTACAATTCCTTGCTCGGAATGTTATTTTACCGGCATTGTAACCAATTTAAGGCAATTCAAAGAGCTATGTCATTTTTGTATGTGTGGACGCGTTATTACAGTTCAAAATTCTAAACAGAAAGAAACAAAAGATTTTGAACTTTTGGTTCCTTTTTGGCGGTCTGTTTTCGGTTAAAAGACCAACAAGCTCTTACAAAACTGTAGTAGTTTTGATCTTAAGAGGGAAACACCAAAATGACGATACAGAATGTAACGCCACAATGACTTGGAAGTTTCAAAACAAGCTTTGAAGTTGGTCTGATATGTGTGCTGGAGAAGGGGGTTTAAAAAAAAAAAGGAAAATTCTAAACCTTTCAATCTTTCATCTTAGTGGCAACAACAAATAAATATCAAATCAGTGTCACTGTGTCAACTAAATTGATCCAAAACATTAGCCTAATTAGCAACACAAAATAAAATTGTATCAATCAAATCAACTAATCATCTAGCCTTGCCCTTCTTACTTGGTTTTCCTTTGGTAGTTGCACCTGCAGTGCTGCTGTCACTCTTCTTTGGTCGGCCTCGTCCCCTGCCCTGTGGTTTGGCTTGTGTGGAAGTCGATTTCCCTGAACTGTGGCCACGGCCTCGGCCTCTTTGAGAGGCCTTGCCCCCACGTTTGCCTTTCACGGCATCTTCATGTGCATCATCTTCATCACCATCCTCTTCTTCACCTTCATCTTGATCATCACTTCCTGAATCAGATTCATCCTTTGTTTGCTTTCTCTTGCCAGAAGCAGAGTTGCGGCTGTTTGCCTGTCCTTTCTTTTTAGTTGCATTACTCTCATTGTCATTGTTTTCTAGTTCCTCAGAAAAAAACTAAATAGATAAGTTTACAAAGAAGCAAAACAAAAACAGACAAAAAGAAAAGCAAAAGGCAACTGACACAAACAAGACAAAAAATCATAAGGTTCGTCATGTTTATTAGATGTTTCTTTCCTGTCTAATAAACATATACATAATAGTTAGTATAATCTGATAGAACAAAGGGACTCCATTCACAAAAAAGAAAATATAATAGCAATAATCTTGAACTCAATTTCACAATTGCGCACTTCTATTCAATCATAACTCTGTTTGGCAGCTGTTTCGATTTAATTACAGCCTTTTTCAACCATTCTGCAATCATTGAACAGGCCAAATAGCTTCAATAATTTGCAAAACAAGTAGAATTGTACCTTCAGATGAAGGAACACCATCGTACACCTCCAGCTGAAAAGTATCAAATAATGATGATTAATAAATAAATTCCTATTCATCAGAAAGAGAAGCATGAAACAAAATAAGATATAAAGATTAGAATTAGATGGTGCTACAGACCTGATCTAGCTGATCACTGACATTAGCTCTATCTATCACAATCAGAGACATGCCCGCCCCACAACCAACGCTACAGTCGAAAAATATCACCAAAATTAGTCAACATAACGACATTTTGCAAGGGTACAAGGAAGGGAACCTTCCTCGGATTCTTTCCAGGAAATCACTCTAGCCGATAACTTACCTCAAGACACGCATTCCTTCTAGGAGATCAACCTTCTTTGGATTTGCAGAAGACCTAGGAAGAAGTCATGAAAACATCAGTAGTGTATATTCATCACATAGAATCACAAGATTTTGATGATCCTATATTGCCCCTGAGTTAACTTACTTCTGGCCTTGGGGACCATAGCCAAGCTCACCGTGCAGTGCAAAGCCCCAGCTTATGCATGAATCATCTGCTCCTACAACGTGGTGCATGTTACCGGATGCCATGCACCTTATGTTCCATCCGCTGTATTCTCAAAAAGTATAAAGTTCATCAGAACAACATGTGTAAACAAATTAAATGTAAAGCAGTTAATTTATAGATTATTAGAAGCAGAAAAAGACCTCAAATCCATGAGGGGCTTGGGATACATCCAATCATCGCCAGTGTTCTTCAATTTACCCCACATGTACAATTGTCCTCCCCCTTTATGAAAAATAAAAAGAAGAGAGATAGAGATTTACAGACAAAATCTTATGCAAATAATATCTCCATCATTAAGCAAAGAAAATTGAGATAATGATACTGTCATTGCAGCTTGGTAGCCAACTTAAATGGGTATAAGCAAACAGATGTCATGTTGCTACTTTTGACCGTACAACATAGCAGCCTGTATCAAAAATGACCCAAAAGAGAAAAATTTCACCTAATCTGTAACTTTTCTGATATCATGGTTGGTTTAGTGGTTAATTGAGGGTATGGTCTATTAACAGAGGAAGGTACAGTCAGAACTGACTTGCAGATCAACTGTTTATGTAGGACCTGCAAGCCAAAAAAGCAAAAACAAAATGATACCAGCAGTACAAGAAGAATTCGAGGCACCAGCTGAAATAACAGCATTAGGAGGAAGCACATTATGCTTCTGAAAGACTTCAACCAACCTTGGCACCCATTCATCCTTTTGTTCTCGGTGCCCTAATCTATTATTATTCCACTCTAAAGTTTAGCTCAAGCATATATTGATGATAGCTGCAGGCAAATATGTAATTAATGCCAAAAACTAATTACATACCTTCCATATCCACCATTCCCCCATCTGCATCAAATCAGCACAAGTAATAAGTAAAGCCAAATATTAAGTATAGCTTGACAAATTAAAAGTACAGGATGAATAAAGATGAATAGTGAGTTCACATACGTGTAAACAAAGCCACTGGAATCAACAGCAACTGAAACAAGGACAATACCGATCAGCTCATTGTTATATGAATATCTTGATTGTAATGTAGAAAATGAAACAAAAAATAAACGAACCTGTATGGTTTGTTCCACATGCAACTTTTACAACTTTTTTCTCAGAAAATGCAACTATAGGTCGTGGTCTAGGCTGAGCCTCATAAGCTAGCCTTACTGAGGAATCTTTCATATTATACTACAATTTACATGAAACAAGCATTCATTTAATGATAGACGAACAAACATTGCAGAGAAAGAGAGAGAGAGAGGGAGGGTGATAGATAAGTCAAACCTCATTGTCAGTACCATGCCCAAGTTGCCCATATTGTGGAAGTCCTGCTGTACTGATAAATTGTAACAAAATTAATATCACTTGAGAATAATATACTTCGATCATTTCTACCTGAACCAATAACAGACCTATCACAGCCAGGTAATGCAAATAAATGAAAACGAAGAAAATAGATTGAACAATGAAAAAAGAGTTAGCAAGTGAACTTTGCATAATACATGCCACATTATCAAGAGTGACGCCAGTAGCAATATACATGGAATAGTAATTAACTTAAATTTTGGATGGGAGACGTACAGTATGGAGGAGCCTTCAACTGACGTCAGCCAGGCTGTAAAATCAGCACCACATGCCACATGAGTGGCATCAGAAACCAGACATAGCACTGGAGATGCCTCAGTTTCTGAACAATATTAGATTTTACAAATCACTCAAAAATGTTCTTTGCTTCTTTTCTTCACGACCACTTGCTCAAAAATGAAAATACAAATAGACACATCCTAACCGTTCCTTGCAGAACCAGTACCAAGCTGGCCATGCTTGTTATGGCCGAAAGACAAGGATTTGCCTTCATCAGTTATGACAACAGTATGGTTTCTTCCGACACTTGCTGAAACAACTTTGTATCTGTACCATGAAATCAGACAATTTTATAGTCACCAATATACAGATAACATGCATGTAAAACTGTATAGATGATCCTTCCAGGTCTTACAAGCCATATCAAACTCGCATATATGCTACATAAACATTTCCATTTGGAGATTCCATGTCATTATTTAAGGATGTTCAGTGACAAAAAGAAAATATTTTACCCAACAAAAAGAAGCTACAGCACTATAAAGTAGTATATACTGAATAAGGATACTTTTTGCAATTGATTTGCACTGAATATTGTGCAAAAAAAATGTAATCCTTCCAAGAATAAAACACATTGTATAGATTTTACAAAAATAAATTGAAATAAAATAAAAACAATTGATAGCTCATTGCATAGATCATAATAATTAGAATTAAACTTTAAAACTTTTTTGAATAAGAACCTTAAAAAAGGCCAGCGTGTGACCCAGAATATGAGGATTGTGGCAGAACTATCTGACTTATAGTGCTCGAGGATTGCGGCAGAACTATATTAAACCCAATCTAATTTTGATTTTTTTTTTTTTTTTACAACATCGAATATCTAATCTATTTTTCCCATTTCCAAGCTGTTATTTTGACCAATGCTCCAAGAGTTTGTGTGGAATTTAATCAAAGCACAGTATATGTGCATGCAGCAATGTGTTGTGCCTCTGTCTCAGATCTGTGTGTGTGCAACCAGAATGTGTGTGTGTGTGTGTGTGAGAGAGAGAGAGAGAGAGAGAAAGAGAGCTATCTAACTTGGATAGTGATGCAACAACTGTTGGTAAATAGCGTAGAATAGTGTCCCCATGACCAAGCTGCCCCTTCTGAAAAGTTGCAAAACCACATTATGTATACCAGAAAAGTTTGTTTTAGGTTATTATTTAGAAACATTACATAGAAAATTAACCATGAGACCAGAAGTTTACAACATAAAAAGCTATCTCCAAATCTAAATACAAGAATTTTACTCCTATGATTTACTTAATATAATCATTTAAACTTGTCAAATAAACAGTTGTAATTTAATCTTTTAGGTTTTAGTGGGATCATTGGTCCACATCTCTAAATAAAATTCAACTATTACAAACATACACTTACTTGCACTTGCACAGTGAACAAAACTGTCTAAATTAGAAAGCATACCTCATTTCTTCCCCAAGTGTAACAACGACCTTCCACATCTAAAGCCACACAATGGCATGAAGCTACAGAAACGTGTATTTAACAAGAAATTAGTCATAAAGTCTAAATTTATGGTGCATTTGCATGGAAACAAATGATTGTCTAAAACAAATTCACTTGCCACATCCGGAGGCAACAGATCGGATATTAACCCCTACGAGAGGCCTGAGCCTAGTCGGAGAAACGAGATATCCATTTGAGCTGCCAGGGCCCATCTTGCGACCGATCATGTCGAACTGAGTGGCGCCACAGTACACCAGCTGGCCGCCTGAGGCAGCTGCTCCATCGCTCTTGCCTCCTTCCTCTCCTTCCAGCTTCTTCTCCGACTCCGCAGTCGCCATTTTTCGATTTCTTGTGAAACTAGGGTTTTATTCGGCCTCGAATTTGATTGGACTAAAGAAATTGAAATAAAAAGGGCAGCGAGACTTGCGAGAGTCGGAGAGGATTTGGGTTTTACTGCGTCTCCATGTAACGGGTTCGGAGTCGTACGAATCTTTTGCTACTGGCGGGAGGAACTATTTAACTATCGGCTCCTCTCCAATTTTGTTCCCATATTCCTCGCAACGGAAATGCAATTAATTTTTTTTGCCAATATATAGAAAACTATTTTATGGACCTTCTTTATAAATTGTAATTATAGATCGTTAATCATATAGGGGAAGATTGGTCAAGATTGGTCATGAAAGAATGCTACATCACCACCGGATCCGTATTCATTATCATATGCTGTCATAAATCATAACCGCTTATTTCTGTCACAATGGTTAAAGCATCCGCATCGGTGCCGATGACAATTCATTTTAAGAGTGACATCCTTGAATAGAATGAAATTGTAAATAGCAGGGAATTCATTTTATTATTGTTCAAATGGATCACGTCAAATTTAGACAATTGATGCTCTTATGGTTAAATAGAGGGAGCTATTATTGTTAAGTGAGTCATACTATCATAAAAATAAAAAAATCTTTGATAAATCAGTGCCATGGAAAAATATAAAAATATCTTGAATGTAAAATTATGGCAAATCAGTGCCATGATTGTCAAAATTAATTTTTTATGCCACATCATCAAATTGACAATTCATTTTAAGAGTGAAAATATAAAAATATGACAGCTGAATCGTAAAATTATGGCGAATGAATGATAGAAATTGTACTCGCAGTGGGTTATAGAACGATCAGTGTTCGTAATTTGTTGTATCATGATAAATTAGAAAATTCTGTCCAATTAAACTTAAACAAAAAAACAAGAAAAACATATTTCAACGAATCCACTTTAGCCACATATCTTATTTTATCTTACTATTTTAAAAAGTATCTAAAGACTCAATTAATCCAATTATTTTATCTAGATGTTTTGGATTTTTTAAAACGTGTAATTATATAAATACCCTTTTAAATATATTTTATACGGTTCAGATTCAGAATGTTAAAATTTAGGGAAAATTAGCTCTATGTCACTCTAAAATTCTTAATTTAGTAAAATGCCACCATAAATTCTAATCTCCATCTAATGCCACTATAAAACACAAATAATTAGTTTTTTGCCCTGTATACAATTTAATCCTTCAATTCATACTGTAAAATACTAATATTTAGCAAAAAGACCAAACTGCCCCATCCGTATAACAGACAAATTTGGAATCTCTCTTTTCCGCGTAAATGGGCAATCACTTTCTTCATTCGGACTGTTCATCTTCCGTCTCCACCTTTTTTGTTCGCTCGGTCGCCTCTTCACCGGTATAGCCAAACGCAAGAACCAGATGGAGTGGGTCGCCTCTTTACCGGTAGAGCCAAACGCAAGAACCTGAATAAATTGTTATTACAGATAGTGAGTCTCAAGTCATGTAAAATTTGTATCACTGAATCCAATTTAATTGCAATTGTGCAACCAAGGAAAAAACCGGGAAAGAAAAATAAAAAAGACAGAAAAATTAAAGGGAGTAAATCTGGTTGAATATTAGTACTAGTACTTGTATTACTGAGTTAACTAAAATGGTAATAACTGTTAAATCCTGGGTTAGAATCCATTGTCCTGTCTTCCTTGTACAAAGATGCATATAGAAAAACTGAAGAGAATTATAAAAAGCTGTATATTTATTATAAATATTTTTATTCTGAAAGACTAAACCTAACCATGCTAGCATAGAAGACTTTAGAAAATGACATTAAGTTCAGGACCTGACAACTGATAATAAAACATTCAGTGCAATTGAGATTCTTTTCTTTTCAGGTGGCATTAAACAATATCAACGCATAAGCAAAATATAAATAAATTTTAAGAAAAATGGAAGTATCGGATATCGAATTAACTGGTTTCTTAACTGGCATTTTGCAACCTGTTTTGGCTCCAGTTATTAATAATTCTTGTTGTTTAAAGTTTTCTCTAGGACTTCTATTGGCATTTTGCAACCTGTTTGCGAACAAAAAAGGTGGAGACGGACGATATTACGCAGAATGGAAGATGAACAAGTCGAATGAAGAAAGTGATTGCCTATTTACGTGGAAAAGAGAGATTTCAAATTTGTCTGTTATACGGATGGGGCAGTTTGGTCTTTTTTGCTAAATATTAGTATTTTACTGTATGAATTGGAGGATTAAACTGTATACAGGGCAAAAAACTAATTATTTGTGTTTTATAATGGCATTAGATGGAGATTAGAATTTGTGGTGATATTTTACTAAATTAAGAATTTTAAAGTGGTATAAAGCTAATTTTCCCTAAAATTTAAAGTCTCTCATTCAATATTCAAACGTTGTATACTCTCTCCAGTGTGATCGTTCATTTTTTTTCGCTCGAATGACGCTCTCTTCGAAAACACCTGTCCCTCACTCCCTCTCGATCAAAATCAATTGAACAATGCACCCCCTCGACGCTCGCACCCATTTCCTCGCTCAACTCTCTCCCTTTCTCTTTCTCTGTATCTCGCTCGCTGACCCAAAGCCGACACTGGCCTCTCTTCATCTCCTGCTCGCAGAGGCGTCGACGCATAATCAGCGTGCCTCTCTCCGTCTCTCGTCTCGATCACCTCGCCGAGACGTCGGATGCCCCTATCTGTCTCTCGCTCGCCTCGCCTCTCTTCGTCTTCCCCATATTGAAGTTTGAAAACATTGCAGTTGAATCGGTGAGCCTCGCCTTCCTCCAGTATACTTTCAATTTAATCTAAATCTTTTTTTAATTTGTTTCTTAATTTTTCCGTCGACGTCGTCGTGCTTATCCTCTTTCTCCTCCATCTCACTCTCGTCGAATCTCGAGTATGTTGTAAGCGCTAGCGCGATCTCGCTCTTTCTCCTTTCACCAGCCAAGCATCGAATGATGGCTAAGAGCTGGCCATCGTGATCCGAGCGATGACATTTTTTTTCTCCTGTGGCTGGTTCTGATTGGATAATCGAGGGGTTTTGCATGATTCTGGCACTCGAGACATCAATGGCTGAGAGGAGAAAATTCAAGTATATATTTTATTTTATTTTTTTTCAAGTCTTGAAATATGTGGTATATCACCAACCTTTGGTTATTAAAAATGAAAAAAAGGAAAACAAAAATAAACTAAAAAGTACCTCTGTTTGCATTTTGCTTTTATTGCAAAACTTAATTTGTTAACCCCTTACAATTTATCTTTTCAAAATTTGCTCCCTTCAGGTGGGTGTTGGCTCAGGCTTTTCAGGCAATTACATTAACTTACGTGTTTTTTTGGGATTTTTGGATATCTAGCTTATGGAGACAAGACAAAAGATATTATTACATTGAATCTTCCCAATAATTGGTCCGATGCTGCTGTCAAGGTTGGTTACACATTTTGTTACAACTTGTAAATTTAGACCATGTATCCAGACAGATTCTTTAATCCTCAAAAAAGATTTAATTGTGATTAAATTAAGCCTCAATCAATCTAAATTATTTTATAACCATCCATGGTGTACTATTAGCCTCAATGTTGCACAATCAGTTGACCAAAAATAAAGGATAATTTGGGTCCTGGTGCACACCATTGAAATCATTGAATTTCTGTCCATCTCCACTTGTATAAACAAAATTGTAGTTTTCCTCAATTGTCTCAAATTGGCCTGGATTTATCCTCAATTGTTTGATAAGAACTAATAAAATCAATTTAAAACAAAACAAAATTAGGGATTTGGGATGGAATAATTTGATCAATTATAGAGGTAATTTTACAATCCAACTTTCAGGAAATGTAACATTTTATCATTTGATACTTGTGAGGTTATTGTTATAAAACGTCCGTGAGTAAGAACGGGTAGATGTACTAGTAATATATAAAGTGGGCTCGAACTCTCGAGTCAAAAAAGAAAAGCCCAGATGTTGTCTACATAGAGCAATTACAGAAAGCATGAAAGTATAACACTTGTTTTCACAGCCCACAAAGGCTGGGTTTCTTACCAATAATACGAGCATACGACGATATTGGAGGATCTCCGTACAAATGGGATTTGATACTTGGAAAAATCAGATTTATTTTAGTAAATGAATTAAATAAATAACAGAAAATGGTCTGATTGCACCCGATTTTTGCACCAATTATCAGACTCCAATTTTAAATTTCAGTCCCATTTTTTTTTACAAAATCATTTATTTTGATTAATTATTTATTTAATGGTTTATTTATTGTCTTTTATAGTTTTTAATAGTTTCTTTAGTTATTTTATCATGTTTAATTATTTATTCAATGATTTTCTTTTGTTTGAATTCATTATTTAATTTTCATAATATTTCAAATGAATAGAGATAAGATCGGAAGACAATCGAAATTTGATTTTCATAATGTTTTGATCTAACAGAGATGATATTGGAAGACAAAATCAATATTCATGCACATCATTTTTAAATGGTCATAATTTTTGATAAAAAACTTCAATCAAACGTGTGCTACGTGATGACAGAAGTTTGTCGTCTTGAAATTTCTTGAACTTGACAATTTGTCATATGTAGGATGGGATATGATAATACCGTGCATCTCTCTTTTGAGCTAGATTTTTTTTCAACTATAGAAAATGATAGATATTAATGTTAATTTGAATATTTGATGTATATTGCATAATTGCGTAGAAATAGATCTTTATTAAATTCCGCTCGATAGCTCTATTATATGTGACGTAAATACTTGCATACTTTAACTACATTTGTGAAATTATCAGTCAAACTATTCAATTGTCATTAAATGATATCGATGTTAATTGAATAACTTGGTAGCAATCTACAAAATAGACAGCTCCATGTCTGCATACTTTAACTACATTTGTGAAAGTTGCCATCCATTCGCGTGCGATTGAACTGAAGGAGCACAATGAATTCACTGAATCGTCCACATCAGGGAGGGAACTTTTCATGTTTCCTTGTCGTGAGACTCGGATGCATGATTTTGGTAGTAATTGAATTACAGTAATGTACTGAATTCAAACCCATTAATTAATTGAATAAAAATAATAATTTCACATATATTTTTATCCAATAAATTTAATTCGCTAAATTACGTCAAAAAAATTTAATTAGCTAAAACTTAATTAAATTTTATTATTTAAATCGAAGACTGTTTCTCATCAAATTATAACCTCTTGCGCAGTGCATATTCAAATATATTCCAAGTTAAAATTGTCAATCAAAGTGATTTTCTTGTACAAGGTAGGTTTGAAATTTAACTGAAAGATTTTCTATGATTGAACATTGAAAACTAGAATATCCCATTTTTGTCTAGAAAAAATTATCATTCCAAGTTCACTAACTCGCTCGAACTATTCACAATCGATAAAATCCACATTATAAGTTTATAAAAGATCACGGTTGGTTGACCTTTTTTTTTTCAAGTTAGATTAGTCATTGGTCTTAATTTTTGCTTGTACGATTTGTCGCTAGTAATGACTCGTGAAAGGTCAAACGGTGAATGACACTGACACCGATTTTTTTTTAAATAATATTATTATAATACGAAATTAAATATTTGAGAAAATAAAAATAAAAATTATAAATGTACTTTGCTCGGACTTGATAACCTCGCTTCCAGAATCGAATTTTAAAAAAAAAAAATTAACTAGACGCGGGGTTGATAATCCCGCACTATCACACTTCCATTGGAACTTAAAATGCAATTGACCATCATTGGTTTACATAAATTCTCTAAAAGAACAAATTAAATAATATTATTATTTTGTATAACCAATCAAATCAATCAATTTCTTTGCATTGCTTGCTCTATAAAGAGCACCTGGTCCCGAGGCGGTTGACTCCCCAACTGAAAATTTCTTTCCGAGCAGACCATCAAATTAATCAAGCGCACCATTAAATAACATTATTATTTTATATGGCATATCAAATTAATCAACGGTAAATGCGTAAGCCTGCAGATATTTAGAGCAGTAAGAAATATTCGAAGTTCTTAGTTTGTTTGTGTTCGATTCGAAAAAAATTCATTCGATTTCAGTTTGAAATTAATTTCAAATCAAACTAGTTCGATTCGAAATTATATCGAATCAAACTCAAACTAAGGTGAATTCGCTCGAAACGTGTTCACAAACTATTATAGTTCGAATCTTAAGAGCTAATGAGCCATCTGATTGTGATGACCTGATGAATGGCATCAGTTTGTCCTAGGTATATTAACCTCTTAATCATTCGCTGCCTCTTCCCAAAACCCTTTTTCTGTCTCTCATTCTCTCTTATTCACCCCCCTCCCCCAAAACCCTATTTTTCATCTCGCCAGGCGCCAGCGCAAACCCCCCAAACCCTCTCCTCTCGCCAGCGCAAACTCGCGCCTCTCGCCAGCGCAACTTCACTCCTCTCGCCAGTAAAAAAAATCATTCTCTCGCCATTCGACAGCAAGGCAGCAACCACAAACCAGAAGTCTTGTCCAAGCAGCGCCAACCGCCAAGCCCAAGCAGCCTAAGCAGCGCCAGTCGCCAGCTGCCAAGCACCGCCAGTCACTAGTCGCCAGCCGCCAAACACCGCCAAGGTAGATCTGTAAACTTGCAGTTCATTTCTTCAAAAATCTAAAAGTTTTGTATGTTTTGCTTGGGTCCAGCGAATAAATTGTGATATTATCCAAACCTAAGATTAATTAGAATAAATTTAAACACTATCTAGTTAATGTGTGACCCTATGAACCAGTTTTTATTAATAATAATTATTATTAAATTAATATTATTAAAAATAAGAGTGAGAACCGTAAAATTTCAAATATACGAATGGCGTACGCACATCGGTGGCGTGGACGAAATGCGCCACGCGATGCGCGGTGGCGCGTTTCGTCCAAACCCCTGCGCAAGTGAGATGGAGAGGTGCGCACGTTTTGTATATATAAGAAGCAAACGCGCCACCGGGCGATGGGCGCGTTTCGTAAAAATAATAAAAAAACGCGCCACCGACAGTGTGCGCGCTGCCATTCATATATTTGAAATTTTACGTTTCTCACCCTTTATTTTTAATAATATTAATTTAATAAAACTTATTATTACTAAAAACTGCCCTATGAACACATCACAAGTCACAAGCAAACGTAAAATAGGGAAAAAAACTGTAACTGCAACTTTTATTTTAGTGGAAGCAGCACCAGAAAGGGGTAAAGCTGAGGAAGCAATATTTCATTTCAATACTCTCAAGCTCTAAATGGAGATTTCATTCATGTTTGCTGGAGATATGGGATAACATTTCTTATGTTTCCAAATGACAGACAAATTATCAGAAAACTTACACACTATCTTTCTCAAGACTGTTTGCCACATGGTTCAGAAAATTCAGGATGAAAAGATGCAGACAAACCTGTGAAGTATAAGATTATACATAGAATTTTTTTTTATCTATCTAAACAAGATACATGATCAGAATGTAAAGAAACAAAGAAAAGAAAAGAAAGCAATGCCAACAAGCCAAATAGCACAAGTAAATATGATATATCAGTGCTTCTCTTTATCAGAGAGATTAGACATTTTATGTTTTTAAGAATTAAAAGATTCGGTTCTAGGAAAGGTCAATAGACACACAAGATTAGTTGCCAATTTTATATTCATATAAAAGGTTTAAGATGATGTTTTTGTCTTTAATCATACATATTGGTGATTAATTCAGGATGTTAGGAGCTCCTTCGTATCCTATCAGTATTGAAGCACCAGATAATGAATTAGAAACAAATGATGCTATAGATGTCGATTTTGAAAGTGAAAATGAAGTCAACAATGATGAGACGCAAACTAGAGTGGATGCAACAGTTGAAGAAGGTAAACTATTAATTGTTGCTTATTAAACTTGTATTAAACTATTAACCTTGGAACTTATATTAAACTATTAATTGTGTTGTTTATTTATTATTGTATGAACTTTTATTGTGTTATCCATTTGAGTACGTTAGACAGTAACAACAAACAAAAATGAGATGATATAGAGTTGTAAACTGCATGGCCAAGGACTGAGTGCGGGGTTGTCAACCCCGCGCGTAGATAAATTTTTTTTTCTTTTTTTGAAGATTCGGGCTCTAGGAGCGGACTTATCAAGTCCGAAGATAGCATATTTAGAATTTTTATTTTTATTTCTCAAATATTTAATTTTGCATTATAATAATATTATTTTAAAAAAAATCAGACACTGACACATGTACTGTTTTCTCTTTCACGTTCGAGCTAGGTGTGCAGCCCTTTGAACCAAAAAATTGGTTCGAAAGGTTTTTGGATCGTTGATTTTGTATCGGAATTCGTACTTTTAATAGACCCCGAGATCTAAGATTCACATTTTCAATGATCATTATGAATCCCGATGTAAAATCAACGATCCGAGAACTCTTTAAACTAATTTTTTGATTCGAAAAGCTACGAACCTACTCCGAGCGCTTCTCTTTCTGTCTTCATATGCATATCCACATTATAAGTTTATAACACATGCAAATTTGTATGATGGCAGCCGCTATTAACTTCTCAAAAAAGAAAAAAATATATGCCCTTTTTCCAAGAAAATTATTATTTTTAGATAAAGTTAAGAGTTATTTTTTCATTTAAATGCTCATACAAAAAAATTATTACTCAAATCTAAATTCACTAATAATGTTTTATTCTCCTTTTATGAAGTATCTTGATGTAGTGATGTTGAGTATTTTATTAACAGGGACAGAGCTAAAATATGAACTTAGGGGTGCCGAGAGGAGGGGTACACAAGGGTGCTAAGATCCTCAAGAATCCACAAACCATGTTAAGAGGTATTAATTGTAAGTGTAACTTTTATAGAAATTTTTTTTTACTACCCCCTCCCTCTCAAGTCTATCAAATAGTTAACACAACAGTTTAATTTTCTTCCTAGCATCTCTCAGGTCCGAAAGCTGGCTTTGCCCCGAGCCGAGAGAACAAAGATGGTCAATTTATGAGTTTATGATACAATGATAGTATAATTAAAGAAGAAAATAAATCGTCATTTTTTATCAATTGAAAGAGATAAAATAAATCATTAAAAATCAAATTGAGAAGCAAATATGATGAGTTTATAATTAGAACAAAATATATCTATAATATAGATTTTTTTAATGATTCATATATTTAAAATAGAATTATAGTGGGTGTCGGATAGATAAATATCTTATAAATACAAGTAAGAAAATAAAAACTACTAATATGCATAAATTATAGGGGAGTGTCAGACCCCTGGTACCCCTTCACTTTGTCTAGGGGTGTCAATGGGTCAGATCGAGTCAAGTCACATAATTTTTTTTTTTTGATCCGATCCGTTTAAAATTGGGTCAAAAAATCTTGATCCATACCCGTATAAAATAATTAATTATTTTTACATAATTTTAAGTTATTAAATATTAATTAACTTATAATTAATCTTAATTATTATATATTTAAGCTTTAATTAGTAGTAAATCATAAAACTACTTCAAAAAACATAATTTTCGAACCCGACCCGACCCGATTTTGATAAAAAAAAATAAATCCATACTCAACCAATTTATGTTCTGATCATGTCGGAACAAATCAGATTTGAATCAGATCGAGTCGGATCAATAATTGACACCCCTATAACCTATGACTCCGCCCCTGTTTATTAGAATTAGAATGAATAAAAGCCGACAATTCAAATTTGAAATTTATCTAAGGACATTTTGTTTGAAAGAGAAACTCGAAGAATAAAGAGGATGAAGATATGCTAAGAATTTTTGGAAATTAAAGATGTTTGGTGCATTAAAAAACTAATATTATCTTAATATTTTTGTGATAGAAATTGTGATCTTATTTTTTTTTTGTTTTGGGTCCTATTGCTCAGACGTAGTAGTTGACTCTAATGCCTCTCTATTTCGGATTAGTTTATTGTGTGATGTTAACATCTATTAGGATCAAGGTGTGATATCAAGTGAATCGTAGTTTAGATGTAGTAGTCTTATTAATAATTTTAAGAGTACCAGGGGTGTAATAGTAATACCACGTACAAATTTATTTTTGCAATGAAATTTGTGGGATAACCATTTTTTTTTTTTTTTAGAAATTAAGTTTTCATAAATTGCACCACATACTCTGCACGGTAGAGAATAGCATATGAATTCACATCCTCTAAAATACTTCACTCTATAAAAATAACTGTTTAGTGAATTTAAATCATCACCATCTTGATTAGCCAATTAGAAAAAGAAAGAAAGTTATTCTTGAAGGAAGAGAGAAAAAAAAAGGCAAAGGAAGCACTTTCTTATTTTTTTTATTTTTCTTTCAGATTTTCATTATGTTTCTCATTAATCTTTGTGAATTGTTTTTGTAATTAAATTTTAATTGTGCCTTCAATTTTCTCATCCCATCACAATTAAAAAAGAATCTCCTAACTGTCACATAGATTTAATAATTTAATTTAATGGACAGTTATTCTAGAACTATAGAGTACTATAGAGCATAGTAATAAGATACGTGATTTATTTCTGAATAATTCATTTTTCATCCATAGCCGGATGTTTTACGAATAATTTGTTAGTTTAATATATATTATGTTTTTTTGGTAAAAAATATTTTATTCGTGAATTATTTAGCACAAAAAATATTATATATTATTTTATATGAAAATTTATAATTTTTAATATATTTTTAATATATTTTTATTATAATATATATTTTATTTATATTATATTAAAATGAACCATTCTGAATTATATCAATAATATATCCTTAATCTATCCGAACATTGAATTTTTTATCTCACCCAAAGTATCCCGAATAATAAATTTGTTACTATGCTGTAGAGGAAACGAATCCGTAATGTAGAGGATCCCAGGGGCGGAGCCATATAACCCCTGGGGGTACAAGTGTTACCCGCTGGAAAATTAAAAATCAATAGAATAAAGGGTAATAGATCCACTAAGTCACACCCGAAAAATTTTTGTGTTACCCTACAGAGTCCGGACTCGAATTGGTCTTTGATTTATTAAAAATGCATGTTGAAAATTTTTTTATACCGATAAATTAATGGATTTTAACCCGTTAAGATATTCAATCCGATTGGGGCTACACCCTGAAAAATTCCTGGCTCCGCCCATGGAGGATCCTGACTGTCTCGTTAGTTTGGATCTTGGAGGGAAGAGGTTGATAGAAATCACGTGAGTGTGGGTAGCTGAAAGTAAGACCACACAATCTTCACCCTACCTTCAAAGCTGAAATGCTCCGTGCCAAACTTTCCAAATGAAACGCCCAAATCTGCCTTTCTTTACTCCACAATCGCTCGGCTCAACATACAACTACTCCACTAAATCAAATTCGGTTGGATAAACATCGAATCAAAATTCTTTAAACAGAAAGCTGAGAACCTCGAATCAAATTTGATTTGGCACTTTTTTTATATATTTAATGTTTTGACAAGAAAATTACATAAAATATATTTCATGTTTTGAGGATCATAAATTTATTTGGCACTTTTTTTATATCTTGACTGATTATAATAGTGTTAAAGTGTTAAATATCATATATATTTAACAATCTACTGAAAACAAGTACTCTAAATTGTCTAATTAACTATAGCAAAACATAGTGCAACCAGCAGAAAACAAAATACTCAAGAGATTAAGATCTAACACGAGACTTAGTACAAAATATGAATCAACTACCAATTTGGGTGGAATTTTCTAGATTATAGTTAGGATCCTTCGTTTTTCAAGGGATAAAACAAAGCAAGAATTATTTAAACGTATTTCTAATGGTTCTCTTGTTTTTCAAGTTCCTCCGTCGTTTATAAATCCACTGACACGCATTTATGGGTAGAATAGGAAAAGGACATTTTAAATGTTCATCTGGATTAGGGGTGTCAATTATTGATCCGATCCGATCTGATATAACTCGAAAATAAATGGATCAGATATAAATTTAATTTTTTTTTGACATGAATTAGGATTTTTTGTTTTCAGGTCAACTAGATCCGATCCGATTAATTATGTTTTTTGAATTAATTTTATGATTTAGTACTAATGAAATTTTAAATATATATTAATTTACATTAATTAAGATTAATTATAAATTAATTAATATTTAATTATTTAAAATAATATAAAAATATTTAATAAATATTTAATTATTTTACATAAGTCGAGTCGGGTCGACCCGTAATCCGATCGGATCGGGTATGAATCAAAAAAATTTTGATCTAAATGTAATTGAGTCATATTCAGATCGGATAATAAAATAATAAAATAATAATGACCGACTCTGAATCCGAACCCGACCCATTAACACCCCTAATCTAGACAAACTATAGTAATATACAGTGTCAATAATTTTGAATGATTGCACGTTGACTTGAAAATTGAAATTCTTCATTTCGCGAGTTTTAAATAGATCAATTAATTCTCCAATAGGTTCCAATTTTTCTGCCGAATAAAATTTATATAGTGCAAAAATGACACTTAACTTTCTGAAAATTTTCTATTTCATCTCCTCTTTTCACCGAGAAGCCCTCCAAATAGTTTATTTATTAAGAAGGTGGTAGATGGATACGGTGTGGTAGTTGGCATGACCGAACACTCTTCCTCGCACACACATATATAATCACTTCACCTATCTTTAGTGCACATATTAAGTCATATTCATGCATAGGAGTGACTAAGAAGAGAAAAACTCTGCCTAAACATAGCAAGACCAAAGGAAGAGAGAGATTTGTGCAAGAGAAGAACCAAAAACAAATGGCTCCAGGCACCCAGTTTTTCCCCACGATTTCAGACGAAAAGACTCTGAGGGATTCGTTCGTGCGTGACGAAGATGAGAGGCCAAAGGTCGCGTACAATGAGTTCAGCAATGACATCCCTGTCATTTCTCTTGAGGGAATAGATCAAGAGAATGGACGTCGTGATGAAATATGCAAAAAGATCGTGGAGGCGTGCGAAGACTGGGGAGTTTTTCAGGTGGTCGACCATGGAGTCGACGCCACACTGATTTCTGAGATGACTCGCTATGCCAGAGAGTTTTTCACACTGCCCCCTGAGGAGAAGCTGCGGTTTGACATGACTGGTGGAAAGAAAGGCGGGTTCATCGTCTCGAGCCACCTTCAGGTAATTAACTGATGTCTTTTTTGAAACCTGGAACTATTTAGTTTGCTAATTAACAGATGATATTTTGGAAAAAAGACATGTTTTTTGTGTGTTGCCATCATTTTATGAATGCGGAATTTGAGAATGGAAAATCCAGGCTCTCTCTGAGACATTAAACAAGAAAATAAATATTATGAATTCAGTTAAATATTTATATTGTCGATTCTTAATATATCAAAGTCCATTAGAAACTTTCTTATTATAGGTCTTTTTTTGCCTTCTAAATGCATTAGAATTGCCATCTTATTGTAATATTGCAAGAATTTCTCGCTTTGTCATGGCGCCTAATGAAAGCAAATTCAATTTCTCACTCTGGCCATACAAGATGATAGAATGATGATACATTAATCCTTGTCCCTCTTTCTGAGTAGATTGAAATCACAATTGAACACAAATTATCAACTCATAAGATGTAGAAAAAATACCAATGATTAATTCATTTACTGGCCTAATTAATTAAGTCACTGAATTTTTTTTTGAGCGTGCAGCAAGATTGATATTTTTTATTAAATTTGGATTTGAGAAAACCACACTTATAAATTGAATTCCTTCAAGCCGAATAAAAGGAAACTTACAAATGCATATAAATTCTCAATTTCAATTGCTCAGCCACCTTTTGCTCTAGTTAGACAGATGCCCATCATAATTTCCAAAAGTGGAAGTGTACTGGAATATCTTCTTGCTGACATGTTAGGACACAATTCAATCTCTCTTTTCTTTCTATGAATTTAATGAAGCCGGCCCTCACATTTCTTTAATTAAGCATCTCATATCTTTGTCATTAGCTTCTGAAACTCCTGGACACCTCTGTTTACTGACCTTGACTTGACCACCTCAACGTTGAAATTACAGGGTGAAGCAGTGCAAGACTGGAGGGAGATAGTAACATATTTCTCATACCCACTTGCCAGCCGCGACTACAGCCGCTGGCCTGACAAGCCTGAGGGATGGAGATCTGTGGTGGAGAGCTACAGCGAGAAGCTCATGGGCCTGGCCAACAAGTTACTCGGGGTCTTGTCAGAGGCCATGGGACTTGAGTCAGAGGCCTTGACCAAGGCCTGTGTAGACATGGACCAGAAAGTTGTCATAAACTTCTACCCTAAGTGTCCCCAGCCTGACCTGACACTGGGGCTGAAGAGACACACAGATCCCGGCACAATTACGTTGCTTTTGCAGGACCAGGTTGGAGGCCTCCAGGCAACCAAGGATGGTGGAAAGACGTGGATTACCGTGCAGCCAGTTGAGGGAGCATTTGTGGTTAACCTTGGTGATCATGGTCATGTGAGTGTTGTGTAAAGATGCCGTAGATAGTCAAAGTTTTAATATTCCTTTGTAGTTTTGTTTTTGAAACAACATTTACTTATGAAAATTATGGTTGATTGGGTAATGCAGTATCTCAGCAATGGACGCTTCAAGAACGCAGATCACCAGGCAGTTGTGAACTCCAACACCAGCAGGCTTTCAATTGCAACCTTCCAGAACCCGGCACCAGATGCTGTTGTGTACCCGTTGGCAATTCGGGAAGGCGAGAAGCCCATTTTGGACGAGCCAATCACCTTTGCTGAGATGTATAGGAGGAAGATGGCTCGTGATCTGGAACTAGCCAAGCAGAAGAAATTGGCCAAGGCCATGACTGAGCAGACAGTGACAGAAGTGATAACGGACAAGCCCAAACCCCTCACTGAGATCCTGGCTTAAGTGTGTGGTAACAGTAAACTGATGTTGGCGTTATGGTTGTGTTGCTTGGTTGTTTAGTTACTATTTTGTTTCAAGAGTGATATTTAAATAAATCAGTGTACCAGTGGAATTTCGCTTTATGTTGGAAGAATATGAGAATTTCATAGAAGGTTTTGTGTTGTCATTCCTCATCGTACCTTTCATGTTTTTCAAACCCGTTGTTATAACTTATAACAGCGTTTGATAGTTAACCTACTTTATGTCACTCGACATGTTGAATGAATAAACTCGACAAAGAGGACACAGACATATATAGGCGATGTATGTTAGCAGAGGCTGTGTTGTTCGAAAGCATTTTTCATGCTGAACGTATATCCAAATTGGATGAATACCGTCTCATTGGCTCATTTCCTTCAACTAAATAATTGAACTAAAAAACTAAAAATATTAAGACAGAGATGTATTAGAGAATGAGCAAATTTAAGAATGGTTCTCCTCCCATAGTGATAGGAAATACAAAATCTTTTTTCTTATTTCTCTCCTGCTGTTGTCTTTTTTCTTTTACTCGGTTTTGCTGTAGACTTGAACCCACCACCGTATTTTCTTCTCATAGCCTCCGCCTCAACCTTCTCTTTTAGTTTCTCCAAAGCTGTTTATCAGATAGAGAGTGGAGAGAGAGAGAGAGAGAGAAGGCACTCAATCAGAAAACGGCAAGAATAAATGTGCAAATGTGAAAACGTCTAAATATAAGAGTCTAAATTGCTTAACTTTCTAAATGTCCATAAAAAACCCTCTAGATCCTTATTTTTACTAAAAAAATGATAAAAACCCTCATCCGGGCCAGACTGTTATTTTTACTGAACAATGACCAAGATTGATATGAATACTGTACATACTTTTAGTGTACCGAAAATGGTGGACAGTGTACAAATTTGAATACACACGCACACACACATGATTAATTCACTCTCTCCGGTGTGTAAAAGTTGGATCTATAAAAGACACGTCAAGTAGTACTACGTAGGATTTGAATTCATAAAAGCTAGCGTGCATGTCGGTATTCATGCAGGCTCCTTGATGAGTTCCTTAATGGTATTTCCGTTCTTCTACAAAGAGAAGTTAGAAATTTGTCTTCCAACTTTGAGAGGAAAGATGAATTATTCCGAAACCTGAAATCCTTCCAATATATTTTTTTTCAAAAATGTCATTTCAATGTTTATTTTTTTTAAGTATTTTTAGTTACTATTTTTCTGTGTAATAATTATAAGAACAAATTTAATAATCAAAACAGCATCCTTCCAATATTGTATCAATAATTATTATCAGTTGATATAGTAGTTCATATTAATACCATCATCATGACACTGTCACCATCGTTGAATATCATTATCGCTTTTCACTTTTTTACAATTTTCTAATAAATATTTGTAGCAGCTACAACAACGTAATTTGTTTCCGCTTCGTTCTTCATATCTCAATTTAAACCGCAAATATCAATTCCGAATTGTTCTCGATCTTTACAATCTACAATTGACTTCTGTTTAGAAATTATTTTTATTTTTCCCCTTAAACCATTGTACTATTTTTAAAATTTTAAAATTTTCATTAATTTAATAAAAGGTTTTACAACTGTTTATTTTAACAATCTTGAGAATTAATCGCAATAAATTTATAGAAATCTTACAATGAAGAATATTTACAAACATATTCTTAAACTTATAAATTGATTGTGTTTTAAGTTTTAGCCGTTAAATTGCCATATAATTTAGAGTGACACTTAAATTATATGAAACTTGAACACAACAAATATATAAACTTAAAAATATATTCATGATTTTTTTAATTTTAAATATTTTTACGAATTTATTTAAAGTTAATTGTTAAGATTGACAACGCAGAACCACCCTTTAATAAAATAGACTCATCTAACATCTGCTCGGAACGCTGGATAGCAGAGAAGAGGCCTATAGACTTTCAGTTCCTGTTGTGTTTGTAATGCAAAATGCCCACCCTTGTAAGGAAGCAAAATTAGAGAAGTCCGTAATGTGTGAAAATTTCAGCCCATATATATATCTAGCCCAAAAGATAGTTGAGCAGGTTTCAGTTCGTCAAAAGAAGTTGGAAATCCTGGGAAAGAAGGGACAGAGGCAAGGAATGCATGGCCCGGATAACAATTGTATTTTTCTAACGTTGGCATTTTTAAGTCACCTATCAATTAGAGCTGCACAAAAAAACTCGGTCTCGTTACTCAATTCGGACTTGAGCTAATCGATTCGAGATAATTTGACTCGAGCTAATCTGATTCGAGCTAATTTGACTTGAGCTAATCTGGTTCGATAGTTAAATAAGTTGAGTTTGAGTTGGGTTGGCTCGACTCGGCTCGAATAATAATAGTTTATATATTTTTTTGTTAAATTCTAATTCAATAATCCATCTCTCATTATCTTTCGTCATCTCACAATCTCAGCGGTTTAACAACTTCTCGTGCTCGTTCATGACTCGGCTCATATTACTCAATAATTTTTTTGCTGGCCCGTCCATTTAAATTAGTGTAACAAAGATTTTATTGAAAATATAGTTTATTGATATATCAATTTTGTACTAACTCATGTATCATTTTTGTAAATATATCGAATTTATAATTTGTAGATATATTAAATATAAATGTCAAACTGAGTCAACGTACATGCATTGGCTCGTGAGCCAGCTCGAATAGCAACGAGTCGAGCTTGAGCTAGACTTTTCAGCTCGAAACGTTTCACGAGCTCTACTCGACTTGACTCGAATTTTCATGAACCGAGCTTGAGCTAAGCCCGGCTCGCTCGAACTCGGCTCGTTTGTAGCCTACTGTCAATGTAGCTGCTTCCACGTGTCCTTGTTTGGACTCTATGACTACCATCATTGTTGTAGATGCTGCAATGATTCGGATGTTAATGAAATGCTAATTTAATATTCAAAAAATTAGCTAGTAAGCAGTCAAAATTTTAGAAATGTTTTAATAAGTTCACATGCATATTCCTGCATCACAATCTGAATGCATGATCTTCGTTTACAATAATTCAACAGCTATCCAATTAATTGAGTTAGTTGAAAATGGTTTGAAGTACTTTATTTAAAGAATCGGTTACGATTATATAAACTAGTTAACTGCTAATATTTAATCAGATATTGTTTTTTATTAGAAAAAAATAATAAGTTCTTGTTTTGATTAACGAAATGTTGCCACGTATATTGAACGATCGATTAATTGCATGAAGACATGGATACTGCGAATGATTGGCTTCATGAAATTTGTTACTAAGGTTAGATTGTGCCATAAATTATAATTGGACGTGGCAGTGCTTAACTACCTTAATAGTCAAGATAACTAGCTAATATTTCTTAATTGTTGGAGAAGCTCAAAGTACAATATATATTGAATTGATCGCCTTTTTAGAGCAGGACTAATTAAATCCTAATTGAATTTATTAACAAAATAAGAGATTTTTTTTTCTTTCAAAGGTCAAAAATCATTTTGTTTTCTTTTCATGGCATAATTAAAAAAAATTCTGTGATTACTCCGACTAAACTAGTAATTCACAAATTAAGAAAACTATTTTGTAACTCTCCGCTAGCCAAGGCCCAATTTGCAAAATTCTCTAGAAACTGCAATGGAATTTTAATTTGAGTAAGGGAGAAAGCTGTGTTCGTTTGCACTAAAAAAACAGATAATGGTTGTGCCGTACGGATAAAAAGAGATTTTAAGTTTTGACGAGGTGCATGTGATAGTTCCGGATCCAAATCTGCTATTATTTTTGGATAATAGTAAGGTCTTATTTTTAAATTAAAAATATTTAAAAAATCTTAAAAAATTATAGATACATTATTTTACTTATAGATTAAAATTTGATAATTCATCAAAGACCGTTAATTTGAAATTTTTACAAACATTAGTGAAAAATCATTAAACTTGATAATCTGTGATGAACTATCAAACATTAATAAAATTACATAAAATTTTATAGACTATCAATCTATAAGCAAAAAATATATATTTATTTTTTTTTCTATTTTTAAAATTTTTTAATATTATTTTAGATTTAAAAGTAGAATCCTTCTATTTCCAAAAATAATAGCAGATTTGAATCCGATAGTTCCATGTGAGAGGATAGAAGACAAAAATTGACACAGTGATATGTACTTATGTAGTGATCAAGTAACAAATTGGTCCCAACTAATTAATTAATACGTAAGGTATTAGATGAGAGTGCACATGCAACTCATATATATAAATAACAATTTTGCGGTTCTTCTAATTAATCTCCGAGCCCCAATCTCCCGGCTTTAATTATTACTATTATTATTTTCCATTCGGCAATCGTCATGCACTAGAGAAATTCTTGTATTGCAATCCGGATATATAAGTTTGTACTATTTTATTTTTCAATATTAAAAATACAAAAAAAGAAGAAGAAGATATGATTGTGTTGCTTGAGGTTTTGGGTTAATTGATCATTTGGCATAATTTATAAAAATTCATAGACTCTGAGTCCAACTCTTGCCGAGACTCATTATGCAAAATTTTCATGTCATATTAATCTCAATATCTCCGACGAGATTCATGGGTCCATGAACAAATCCTTAAACATGCATGAATGGAAGAATTTGTGATTCTTGTATTAATTGCCTTTTCCGTCAAAATTGAAGTTGACATTGTCGATCATGACCATGAAATTAAGGGTTAATCTTTTCTAAATCACCTCATCAAACTTTAAGTTTGCAATTAATGCCCATAATACGGGTTTATCACTTTGCACATGAGGCAATTTTTTAGTAATGAAATTTTGAAGAAAAACACAACTTAATTAATTCGGCAATAGAGATTAGTTGCATGTGCAATTCCCATATGCGAGTTGCTTGTATTTATTCTAATTCCTAATTTCATGCCACGTATAGCTTCAGGCTGGCAAAGCATCTATGTAACAAATGATCACTATTATCATTTATCTTCTAACTATATTAAGTTGCATCGATCTAGCTACTTATGCGTGTTCGTTTTAATTTATGCGCCGTTAACGTTCAGAAAAGAAATTTGGTAAAAAGCTTCTTATTAAGAATCTATTGGTTGCAATATTAAGGGAGTTTTGCCAATAAATTTTTGGCGAATTTTGGTAGGGCTTGATGAATTGAAAATTAGAGTTTTTACGCTAACTGATATAGAACAAATAGAAAAATTATATTTGCGTCCCCATTAATTTTCTGCATCTGTTATATATAATTTAAGTCTTACGTGATATTTTAAAACAATTCATTTTTTGAAAATAATATCGTAACCTTGATTCACAGAACATTTCAATTTTACGTCTTATTTTCCTCGAGAACATCTTTTGTTCAGAATCGAAGCAAATTTTGTTTTAAATATCCTCCACCCAGCGTAATTTGTTGCCACGAAAAACATAAATTTCCACAGAAATGAGCACTCACTGATAAAAAGGAAAAATTAAAATGTTGTCGTAAAAGTGGGAAATGGTGCTGTCCGAAAACAGCTGCCGGATAGGTGGCTGCTACAAGACTATAAAGGATACAATCATAAAATTATACAAATTAGAGCTGTAATTGGGGATTCGTCTCAACAAAATAGGTTTCATTTAAATAATTTATAATATAAAAAATAAATATATTCAATAAAAAATTCACATTGAGAAAAATTTGAATATATTTTTTAAATACTAAAGATGCACATAATAATATAATTAATCATAAAAATCTTTAAAGTTTAATACTAAAAAATGAATCATGTTAAGAATTAAATTTCATCTCAAATATATGATACCCATTTATTTTAAATGAGAAAAACTACACATCTGCTATTAGATTTAAATAGATGAAAAGATTTAAATTAAAATTAATGATAAAAAAATGATGATGTAATATATTTGAAAGTCTAAAAGACTTAATATTCTTTATGGAGTATAATATACAAATTAATCTTTAGATCCAGGCATCCAGCTAACCAATAGATAAGCAACATAAAGTGCAGTACTTTATTAAAAGGACGGTACGACGCCTTAGTAGAGTTCAGGACTTAATTGTATCTTCTTATAGAAACTTTTAACTTTAATAATGCATCCTCCCATCTTAATTTTTTTTCCTTAATTGCATTCTCTCCATTGGGACACAATCGTGATATTGTCTTACAGTTTTTTTTCCTGATATAAAAATGAGATCACGTAGTTTAGCTTTAAATGTCAATAAATAAGATTTCCGACCTGCAATCCACGCACAAAGCATTATTTTTACTATTATTTATCATTAGATTAACTTGTTCATATTAATTATGTGAGAAATTAATTCAAATCATTTATCAGTTAACTCATAAGTTCGTTTATTCCATCTCTATTGTATTTAGATTCCCCCGAGACAAGCGCATTGTAACAGTTAACATTTTATTTTAACATTTGATTAATTGCTTAACCAAAAAAAATATAATACTAAATAATATAATTCAGAAAAATTAAGTATTAATAAATGGATAGAAATATCTATTCTTCACAAATAAAATTTTACCGTAAAACATTTAGATTTCACTTTAGCAAATAGCAAATACCATCAAAGTGTCGCCAAAACTGGAGAGCAGCCGCATTTCATTATAATAATGGTCTAAGAAAAAGACAGTCTAATCCATCTTTACGATGATAACATCATTTAATATACATCCATAACAACCACCTTTACAAAGAAGAAAAAAATAATGAATGGAAGGATGGTAGCTAGTATTTTAAATTTGTGTCGTGTTTTGTCATATTATGTTAAAGCATATTGTGTCTTGTGTTATATGTATTATTTATTTATTTTTTTTATGTTGCGTCGTGTCTAAATTGGTAGAGAGACGACATAACATAGTTATAAAACGACACAAAATAAGATACATGATATCAATCGGTGTCATGCTTAATCATATTATGTTTAATCGTATTGTGTCTAATCATATCATATTTATGCAATATGATTTGTCTTAATCGTTCTAAATAATTAAAAGTTTTAAAAAAATTTAAAAAGATGATAAATATTCTCAGAAAAAATAAAATGAAATTAATTTGTTTCAAAATTCGGAAAAAAAATAAAAATTAATAAAACCATAATCTGAAGAAAAAAAAAGTTGGGGAGTAAAAAGAAGCTCTGATTATTTTGCGTGCCTAACGGCCTCTGTCTATTCATCTATTGATTTTGAATAGAAATGTCAGATCATCATGCAAAGCTTTAGATTATTTCGCATGTCTAATCATATATATCGTTCCTACCTGTGTTATTTGTATCATATCTAATTTGTGTTCTGTCATGTCATATTTCGTATCTTATTGTATTTTTTATATCATGTATTGTATCATATTGTGTGTCATGTGATGCTTCTTTTAAGGACTCGGGTAGGTTTGTAGTCTTTCGAACTAAAATATTGGTTTGAAGGGTTCTCCAGTCGTTGATTTTACATCGAGATTCGTAATGATCTTGAAAATATGAATCTCAAATTTCGAAATCTGTTAATGTATGAATCCTGATATAAAATCAACAGCTCGAAAACCCTTCAAACTAAAAAAATTATTCGAAAGATTACAAACCTACCCGAGTCTTTCCCTTAAACCGTGCCGTACACTGTTGTCACAGACATGAATTTAGAAAACTAACGACGGGTGGAATCAATTTAAAAAAACAAAAAAGATGGGCAGAAACAGAGCCTGCACATGGGTGGGGATCATACACACAGTTTCAATGTTTATTTTATTTGATGGAGCCAAATGAGAAAAGAAAATAAATTAATGTAGTTCTTTTGGTTTCAACACGTCAGAGATCAGAATTTCTGATTTGTGTGCCCAACCGCTGGTGTAACCGTCTGAGGGGAAAAGATTGAGATCTTCTACGGCGCATAAATAATTTTGCATGGATTGAGCAAATAAAACGGACTACTTTATTGAAAATTTGTGGGATAAAGATAGCACGAACACAATTTTATTGTGTCAATATAATATAATATTATATTATATTATAAAGAATGTATATATATAGTATATTTAGTAATATTAAACTCTTCAGAATTTCTTAATTAATAATCAAAACGGCTCTAATGTAGATCAATATTTTCAAAAATTAATGGTTAAAATTTTGACCAATATTATTTTCTTGTCCATTTCATTTTTACCATACATTAATGGAAGGTCAAGAAAAATAATTCATCCATCAAATAAATTAATAATGAAATATGTTTAATTTTTTAAAAAATATTTACTATAGATATTTAATTAAAAATATTATGTTTTGTATATTGTATTTTACCATTGTCATTTTTCTGTCGTTTTCGTTCTTTTATCATGCATTAATTGCAGGTCAAGAAAAAATCATCCATCAAATAAATTAATAATCAAGTATTTTTAATTTTTTAAAAACTATCTCCTATACATATTTATAAAAAAAATTAACATGTTTTGCAAATCATATTTTACTAAATAAAAAAATAATTTCATTTATAATTTTAAGAATTTTTATAATTGATTTAAACATAAATTATATTCAAATAATCTTTTATAATAAATATATAAATATTTTTTATAAGTAAAAGAATTATATGAGTTTTTTTTTCTAAATGAATCCAGGACTGAACAACAGTACTCATCATTTCTTTGGTGCTGACTCACGATTCCAATCATAACTTGACTTTGCTGTTATTTCTACAGTATTGTACTTGCACGATACCTTATCATTGCTCCTTTGGATCAAATGTGAGGTTATCTTAACTAGTGAATTAATAAATGCGTGTGTCATGCGTATTAAGTGTGTCGACATGTTCAACATGTACGCATGTATTTAGACGTATGTGTATCAATTAATATCTTAAAAATTCAAGCATGCATATTTAAAATATATGACATGTTTAACATATCATGCAAAATGTGTTCATATTTACATATGGTTACATAAGTTTATCACATATCGGCATTCGGCACTTGTGTAGCACACAAATAAGTTGAGAAAAATATTTTATAATTATAAAATACTCATAACAATAGGAAGTATGTGATAAAATACGATAAGATTTAGAAAAAAAAACATGAAGTGCTAGAAATGTCATTATAAGTTGAGAAAAATATTTTAAAATTATAAAATACTCATAACAATAGGAAGTATGTGATAAAATTCGATAAGATTTAGAAAAAAAACATGAAGTGCTAGAAATGTCATTATATGTACTACATGTGCTAAACATGTGTGCTCGTATTTGATATGCTAGACATGTATGTTTATTCATATCAAAATTATTTAGTGGGTGAACACACATTTCAAACCACGACATATGAACACATACATACTAACACGTATGGACACATACATGTATCCGTACATGTGTTTACATGTGCGTACTCACGAGTCAAACACATTAGTCAATTAGAAAATTCTTTTTTTTTTTGTTCTTTTTTGTATCATTGAATGAATAAGATACATTGTTGAATAAATCTGATTTTTATTAATTTCTAATTTTTCATTTTTTTTCTTAGGAACATATTTATTTTCATACTAATTATTGAATAAATAACATATATATTAATATTATACGTATATATAAATAGGACCTCTATATATATTCATATTATACATATTATACATATAGAGGTCCTATACATAGAGGTCCTCCTCTCTATGTTCTTCCCTTGTTCGCTCGATCGCTCGGTCGCTCTGCCCTCCTTCCTTCACTCGTTGTTCTCGAGCTTTAAGATCTGTTGTTACATGCAAAATTTTAACCATAATTTTTTTAAAAAAACCTAAAGGGTCTTTCAAGAAAGACTTTAATAATATAATTTAATAATGATTATTTCTACTTTTCCTAACACCTCTCAATAACAGTTTGAGAAATGAGAGGATAAAAATTGTTCTTAAAACATTTTTTGCGGTAGTGTATTAAGATATAAGTATTTACATTGAGATAAGACATTAATAAATTAACAAAAATTGAAATCCATATTATTTATTTTGCTTCTATATTATGATTTTCTGATGTATATAATGTTTGCATGGCAGCATAAAAATAAATATTAAACCGTTGTGTCCCTGAATCCTGGATCACCCCTCCGGCCCTCCCCGCTATAAACTGTATGTTATATGAATGATTTTCGAGAAAAGTTTTGAACCAAAAATCCGACCTGACAGACATGGTTTTGAGAATTTTCTCATAATCAATATACTTTGTGTATTTGAATTTTTTAAGAACCGAAAGAACTCCTTTTCACGTGGTAGATTTTTATGTTATAATCCTCAGGCCGCACGTTCACCGTTCCAACAAAAATAAATATATTAATTTGCTTTTGATTGGATGATTTGAGATAAGGAATAGTTGTACCGCACAACTTCTTTACAGGGGTAGGTATCTTTGCTTGACTAGTGCAAAAAAAAAAAAAATCTTTAGTTTTTTAATATGAAATGCCATAAAATTCCTAATAAAAAAAACTGTAATAACGAACAATAGGTTAACTAACAAGTGGAGCGATGAAAAGTTTGTTGTCTCAACTCTCAAAGTATCAACTAGATTTTTCTTGGATTTTTTGTGGGTGGTAAATATTTTACATCTGTAAAATTTAGTCATATCACCTTATCGCGAGGCTTATTAGCATTTGTGGGGCTGGAATTATTGGTGTTTAATGGTGCAAACCAGTTGGCTCAGCAGAATAATGCAGCCATTAATTGCACAAATTACTGACAGTGCCTTTTCTTAATCAACTCTTTATTTTCATATGTTTAAATGGATTCTCGCTTCAAAGATGGTATAATTTACTTTAATCTTTTTTAAATCCTTCAATATAATAAAATTTCATTTTTTTAAAAAAAAAGAGAGCTCATATTAACCCGACATACATTATTTTTTATATGTCTTTTTTAGAACTTGAACCTATGTCACTCTATAAGAGGCGATAACTGTTATCATATATATTAGATCTGGAACTGGAAATTCATATACATTTACATTAAAGAATTAATTGCAATGATTTTAAAATTAAAACAATTTATTTCAGTGAAATTACTATAGTTTCGCCCTTGTAATTAGTTCTTCTCTTTCAACTTGCCAATACAAAATAAATAAATAAAAATCCCCTTTGCTGCTGTAATTAATGAGGTCAAAAGCAAGTTAATCGAAATTAGTGTAAAATTAATTTTTCTCTCGGTGCATGAATGTGAAGGTTCTTGAGCTTACATGTCAAAGGCTAGAAAGTGCAACTCACATGGCTATATGACACCTAAATAGTAGGTGCTCATCAAGTTAAGCATCTTATTTAGGGTATGAATTGAGTGGGTTTCCAAGCTCACTTAACGTGCTTTCTCATTTGTAGATGGTTTTTAGTATCTTGGGAACATTGTATCTAATCTGAACTACAGGTGTCATGCATGGGAGTGCACGAAATTAAGCGCTAATTGTGTACTGGACTTTGGACATGCGATCACATGTGGCATATTGCGAGGCAAAACTGTTTGTACGAAGTGGAGGTGGAGCTAGTGATTTGCCGGCGGGTACGGTGGGTAGACGGGTATGGCGGGCACAGGTAGACGGGTTTTTGTTTTCAAAATCGTATTTTACCCGTCTCACACCCGTGCCCGTCGCGGGTACACGGGTACCACAGGTACGGGTACGGGGGTACTCGGGCACACGGGTCGGCGGGTCGGGAACGGGACGGTCGACGGGTCAAACGTTATAACGGTTTATTGAACCGTTATAACGATTTATGAAACGTTATAACGTTTTCAGAAACCGTTTTAACGATTTATGAAACGTTATAACGTTTCAGCAAACCGTTATAACGGTTTCCGAAACCGTTATAACGACGGGTACGCGGGTATGCGGGTACGGGCACGGGCGGTGGGTACACGGGTACGGGTACATCGAGTTTTTTTCAAAAAAAAAAAAACCGACCGGCCCTTCTCAAACCCGTAGCCGTGTACCCGTTTACCCGCCTATATCCGGGCACGGGTACCGGGCATGGGTACATGGGTACGGATTGTACCCGGCGGGTTTTAGCAAACCTCTAGGTGGAGCTAAATCTTTTTAATTGGTGTTTCATTAAGAGGAATTTTTTGATGGAACTTTTTAGTGAAGTGAAAAAGGTTGTATAATTGAAAGGCGGCTATGAAAACTTATTGGATGGATTGAAATCATTGAACCCATTGGCCTCATTTGTCCAATGGTCCTCTGACTCCTCACTATTTGTATGTGGCTGTGATTATGTGCTGAGTTCTTTGTATATAGATCAGAGGAGTAATATTCGTATGGAGAATCTTTCAGAAATAAATCTTAAATTTAAACCTAATGTTATAATTCCTGTATTATTTACATTTTGCTTACTGACAGTACTGAGATTTTGCTTAACACCAGAAGGGTGATGAAATTTTTTATACATGTTTTATTAATTTAGCAATATTTAATGTAAATCAAATCATAAAATGAACTTAAATTGCTTGAAAAATTATTATAAAAACTAGATGTCAAATATCATACTATAAGTTTACCTTTCAATTTTCGAATTATTTAAAACTTTTAATTTTCTCTTGATCCTCCTATCATATAAAACTAGGAAGGGGTTCCTTGACAATGGTTATCTTGACAATGGGTTTCAAATAAATATAAAAAAATAAAGTTAGAAAGAAGTTTATAGATGTACTTTCACTTATAGATTGATAGTGATTTAAAATTCATATAATTTCATTATCATTTGATAGTCCATCAAAGACTATTAAAATATTATGCAATTTATAATGGTTTAAATTTAACGGTTAATGATGGACTATCAAACAATGATGAAATTATATAAAATTTGAATAACGATCATTCTATAAGTAAAAATATATATATATACTTTTTTTATTTCTAATATTTTTTCATATTTATTTAAAAAATATATTGTCAAGATAGCCATTGTCAAGTGATTCCTTCCAATGTGTCAAATATATATATATTTTTTATCTGGACTGGAAAAAGATTTCTAATCACTTTCCTTATGAATTATACGGTACATCAAACATATAGTTTCAAGTCTTCAACTATAGAAGTTTTTTTTTTGCCAAACCAATTAAATTTTTTTTTTTTGCCAAACTATGTTGACCTAGTTAATTTGTGATGGAGTGTATTTAAACATTATGATTAGATGATGCAGAAAATTCCTCGATGAAGGTGAACTAGCTAGTTACTAATTGATAATTGTATAATAAGTATTGGGTTCTCAAATGACTTAGCTCAATAAATAAGTAATTAGAATAATATCAAATAGGTCATTGATTGAGGTCCTATGGGCGTAAAAAAAGGACCTTGAGCTCTAACAACACTCGGAAAAAAAAAATATAGGATTCAAAATGAACAATTTTCACAAAAGATATGGCGTAAAATGAAGAATTTTCACAAAAGATATGGGGAAAAGTGGTGCGTTTTTCTCCACTTTTATCAAAAAAGAAAACTGAAAAGAAAATCGGAGAGGAGATGGTTCAAGAACATTATTATTTTTGTCAGATTTTGTTATATATAATAATTATAAAAATTATACTATTAATAATATTAAGAGTGATAAAAAAAAAATTTAAATTTACGAATAAGAAGCGACCACTTCTAATAATATTTTTTTGACTGACGTATCCACAGTTGTAAAATTGCACAGAAAAAGTTGATATTTAACAGTGCCACATGTAAAAAGACAAATTCTGAGAAAAAGACATGTTAGACCACTTACACCAGAGAGGCTTGACCACTGATCTGATCTCCTATTCTCACATTTATTACTGTTTTCCGTGACTCCGTATGACCGTATAACAAGTGAGCTTACACTTTCAAATTAAAAAAAATTAATTAATTAATATACTTTACAACGGTAAATAGTAACTTCTGCTCGTCGCATTACAATGCACTGTGGTGGCCCATATGTAACAAATGGTCTGGCATTTTTTCTGGGAGGGCAGTAAAAAATGATTGTTTGTTCCATCAATAATTTTAGAAAATATTTTCAATCAATTTATAGTATTTATTCTTCTGTAGTTAATTTTAATTTTAACAATGTTTTTTTGTAATTTTAATTTATATTCGTACAAGTTATAACCGCAATTGTAAATTGCAAACTGATTATAAGATGATTCAGCAGTGATGTAATAATCGAAAAGTAACAACAAAATTAAATAGAAATTGCATCATATTCTGGCAAACTTGGAATTGTCATGTGAACATTTGCAATTTCTCTCCAAGTAAAATGGGGTCCGCTGTCAGATAAATGCTACACGGTTAACTCTTCCATGACCACATGGAATCAAGATGAAACGGTTGCAAAGTCTCTGCTGCTCAACTTCTCACGGTTGTCGCTTTCACACAAAAAGATATAACTGTGTAAAAAAAAAAATCCAGCAGGAAACCGCTCAGGCAGGGTAGAAAGAAAAAGAACTCTGTGGTTCCAACAAACTTGATCCATGGTACGGTTGGACGAGAAAATTTGGAAAAAAAAAATCATGTTAGGGGCTTCTTTCCAACCGAGCAAAAAAAAAAACTATCAGTTTAGATTTTAGAATCTCATTCCCACTTTCAATTTTTTGATTCCATCTTAACCAACTTCTCTTCTTTTATTATAAATATTAACACTGGAAAGCCGAAAAGGTTCCTCAATAAACAACTCCTATGACATTCTTGTAATTTCTTTCAATTTCGAGTCCCTATTCCTTCTAATTGTTGTATAAGTGCTACCCCCATCACCTGTGTTCTCCCTCCCCCTTCACACTGCCATCAAAAATACCAAAACCTAAAGGGGAAGCAGAGAAAAATCAAAACCAAAACCTAAAAATGGGATCAAAATGCAATAACAAGATCCATTGCATTGTTCGCCTCCGCCAGATGCTCCGCCGGTGGAGGGCCCGGGCAGCCGCCTCAGCCGGACACAGCTCAGATGTACCGGCTGGACACGTCGTGGTATCAGTCAACTCCCACCGATTTATAGTTCGTACCGCGTATCTCAACCACCCAGCTTTCAAGCAACTCCTCCATTTAGCCGAGGAAGAGTACGGATTCAACAATATGGGCCCGCTGGAGCTGCCGTGTGACGAGTCACTTTTCAGAGTCGTGCTGAGACATGTCTCGAGCTCGAAACGGGGTGTCAGTTTAGACGAGCTGAGGAATGGCGTGTGCGGGTGTGGATGTTGCGCCGTGAAAGGTGGGCCCGGCGGGAGGTGGCAGCCTGACAGCTGGCCTCTGCTTGGTGGGTTCAATGATCAAAAGGCGGTTTGGTAATACAGTGATTTGTTGCAGCCCGGTACAACTACTGGTACTTCTTTTTGGTCGTTTTGGTTTCTGATCGGTCATTTGTTGTGGCGTCTCTGTATTGTGGGACCTGCGGTTCAGTGGTTTGAGACGTACTGTGCAACATCAGAGGAGGAGGTGAGGAGAGAAGAGGACATTACACTTGAAAGCCTATATGAAGTTGTCCAAAGGGCATGCTGCATTGCCATGTGCTTGAGCTGCAACAGTTCAAGGGATTCTTACCCTTTTCATTTTTTGTGGATTATTGGTTTTGGGGCGGTGTTCTGTTCAGTTTTCTCTTTTCTCCTCTCTTTCCCTCTTTTTGATTTTTAGTTAATAATTTTTCTCGGAGGTTTCTCAAGTTTGTATTGGCGTCACAGCAAGTGCGATGGCAAAGTGGCTTTTAAATTTTGCCAGAAGTCATCCCTTGCAAAAATCCAATCCACCTCTGTTTTAGAAAGGAGGAGATAGCTTTGGAGCATTACTTGGGCGGATTGTACCTTGGTAATGGTAAATAATTGTAATTCCTTTAACTATGGAATGAAAAAAATATTCTCGTTGAGCACATTTTGCTCCTTTTTTTTGTGAGGTTGTTCTCCTAGTATTAATTTATTTTATTGCAGTACTTCATTTTCCTATATTCTTCTACCACAGCACGTCTTGTGATCAAATGGGAAGTGGGGAGAGCACTTTAAATTAAAAAGTGAGTTCCCATTCTTTTAGATCTGTTAATTTTGAATGGAGATTTATAATAATTATTGAAAGTATAAATTTTAAATTTTAAATTTATTAATAGTACGAATTTCAATGCAAAACCAAAGCTTTAGAAACTTTACACTCGGATTTGATCCTCCTCCACTCCCACCAAATGAATTTGGGTCTGTTAGGCACACAGAGGAATAGTAAAGTTAGAATAGAATAATTATTTTAATGAATTAATTTATTAAATGAATTTTAGATTAAATAAAAAAATGTTATTTTGGTATATCAAATTATATGTTGTTATATTAGATTAGATTTCATCTGAATAGCGATTATTATTTAATTATATTATATTATATTATTATATTATGAATATAATTATGATTATGTTATTATTATGATTATGATTTATTATTATTTTAATATTATGATGATTATTTATTATTATTATTATATTATATTATAATAATAATAATTATTATTATTATATTAACATCGCTATTAGTATTATTATTATTATTTGATTAATTTTATTATTTATTATTATATTATCATAATTATGATTTTAGTATTATATTATTATATTATGATTATATTAATATGGTCATATATTATAATTATTATGATTATGATTATTTATTATTATATTATATTATATTATTATTATTATGATAATAATTTTATTATTATTATTATTATTATTATTATTTTAATATTATCGTGTTATTAGATTACGACTATAATAATAATTATTATATTATATTATGATTATAATTATAATTGTTCTTATTATATCATTATGATTACGATTATGATTATTATTATGTTTCCTTTAAATATAAATTATTCTATCACTCTTTCAAAATTATCATTCTTTTAAGATTATTCTTTAATTTGTCAAATGAATACATTAAGGTGATTGTCACTTTTGTTCGAAATAGCAAAATTACATCCGAAGGAAACGTAATCGTTATATATTACAGTTAAAATGGATTCTATTTCTCACAATTTCTCAAAAGTATAAAAATTCATAACGAAATAAATGTTTCTGGACTAATTTCTTCTCATTATGGTCTCAAATTCATGAATATTTTTTTGTAAATGTCTACTATCGTGAATCATGATGTTTCTATGCGTGCAGATTTTTGACACGGGAGTGCATACACTTGTCATCTATATATGCACTTTATTATATACATCAAGGTAGCGTTCTCGTTAGAAAAAAAAAACGATCGAAGTGAATTTGTTTTCCCACGAGAATAGTACCGAATAGTACCGTCTCAAAACTGAAATAATAATAATAGTAGTTATTATCATTATTATTTTATATTATGATTTTAGTAATTTTTAATATTAAAAGTTTATAAACACAGTGATAGAAATCTAAATACCTTGTTTGAACAATATTCCGTTAAACTTATAATATGACTAAAATTCGAATATAAAGACCATTTCTTTAAATATAAACACCCATGACATTAATTTAATTGTAGATTAGAATACTCTTTATTTCATATTATGTACTGGGATAAATATTGGAACTTATATATAGCCACCTTTTATTGAAATATAACATCGACCACACCAACTTAATCATTGATCCGATTATATCATGTTTGTATTATTTATCAGTATAAACACCTGGAACATAAAAATAACTTTTTATTCAAATATAAACACTTGAAACCTCTGTAGTAAGGCTGCAAACAATCAAATTGAATAAAATCAAACGCAAGCAACTGAGCTGAGCTAAATTGAATTCGAGCTAAAATGAAAATGAGCTGGCTCGAACTCGAATTGAGATTGAGTTTTAGACAAGCACAATTATTATAATTTTATACCTATTTTTATATAATCATAATAATTATAGTTGAAATAATTAATATTTTATATAATGTAAATAAATATAATTTTCTATTTTTTATTATGTTAATTATTCTATCTATATTTTACTGATTTTATAATCAAAATGTATTAAAATAACTAATATTAAATTATTTACGAGTCAAACTGTGATAAACCATTGAAAAAATATCGAATTTGAATTATATTGAGCTGCTAAAAAATCAAAGTGAACTCAGACAAAACTGTTAAAGACTAATCAAACTCTAACGAACAACAAATCTTGAAGTTTTCTTCCGGTCTTATATACTCTGTGGTGATTTCCATGTATAAACACAGAAGGCTGCCTGCAAAGAAGACTCTTGGTGCAGTATGTTTCCAAACACGTGGCAGTTACAAAGAGCATTATTTCGTTTCTTGCCGTTTTTTATTTCCGTATTTCGTTTCTGGGAGTTACAAATAATTGGCATTTTTTTGTTCATATATTGGTACGAAAAAAAAAACAATTTTAACGTAAATCAAGCTTCTATAGTAACATATTTGTTGTTTTCTTTTTAAATGTGCAATCAAAAGGTATAAATTATATTGCTATATTTAATTAATATCCTTATTTAACCTGGATAAGTATGATAATTCCCGGCCCTCCATTAAGATAACTTTAATGACTTCAATACAAAAATAATCCAATTATATTTTTATGTTTGTACCATCTAGATGATTCAATAGTCAAAACAATTGCACGTTTTATTTCTAGTTCTAATAAATTTTAAATTTTGAAAATACGGAATTATGCGATATCAATCCGTTATAATTAGTCCTGTAAGAAGGATATCCCAGCAATTTTTTAAAAAATAGAAAAATGAAAAACTTTATATATAATAGCATGAGTGAACCATTTTCTTTTCTGAACCAGATATAATGGTCTGAAATATAAATCTGAACTAGGTTTCTTTTCTTTTTTTAAAAAAAAAAAAAAAAAAAAAACAGAAGAACAGATCCCTAGTCTGTAATCATATTATGGACCAGGTTTTTTATTTTTATTTTTTACGAAAGAGATAATCATTTAACCATTTTTTTTTTCATATTATCACACTAATTTTATTTATAAGTAAATTAAATAATTATCATTTTATCACACTAAACAAAGGAAAAACAATTACCATAGTAAAAATATAATATAGACATAGAAAGTAATTGTGATCAAAGATAGATGATATCATAACAAAAGAAATATATAATAAATTACAAAATAAGTGTACTAGAAATTTAGAGTTAATAATAATTAGATTAAATGAGAATAATTAATTATTACTAATAGATAAAAATGTTAAATTATGAAAAATAAATAATAAATACAAATAAGTAAGAAGAAATAAAATAGATTTAGATTTAGCATAAATGATTCAGATTTAAAAAAAGAAGTGGTTAAAAAGGCGTAAAAAAATTGATCCATAATAGAATAAAAGGGGTCTATTTTTTTGAAAAATCTGGTTCGAAAAATTTCCCGGCCACTATATCTGATTCAGAAAAGAATTTCGAATAATAGTGCATATAAAAATGGATCAGTTATATGAGTCCGACTATGGTGTTTTGCAAAGTACATAGTCGCTATGTGCTATTCGTTCTATTTTTTATTTCAAATCAGAAATAATTGATACAAACCGTTCAATCTAATCTTCATATCAAAATCTATTAGTAAATCAAATTTTATATTTTTAGAAAATGACTTATCTGATAATTCTGGCTCATAAAAAATGATGATTTCCCCCTTATCCAATAAAATATCAAATAAATTTTAAAAATTAATGATTGAGCGGTTTGAATTGATAATTTTTAATTTAAAATTAATAATAAAGCGTAAAATACATAACGTTTTGTGCGTTATAAAATATCATAGCCTAATTCATGTTATTATATATGAAAGTTTTTTTCAATTTTTTTTAAAAAAATGATACCCCAGTGCAGCGACATAATTGTTAATTGAATAAATGTAAATTGAAGAGGACACAAGGGCGATTTTACCGTACGGAATGAATGCAGTTGCAGGCATTTGTGAAGTGGGGCCCAGCGCATGTGAGGAGAGAGGCCCAATCACTTAATCAGGGGCTCTGAAGAGGCGCACTTCCTGGCCTATCTGTCTATCACGCCTCCAGTTTTCCTTTGTTTATACTGCTGATGTACTGGTATACGGTCATGTAAATAATTTTGCTCTTTAGTACTGACAAGGTTAGGGGTAGCTTTTGTAGCAGTCACATGGCTGTGCATGCATCTCAAAAGACGCGATCGTAATTATGCCTGACAGCCTGAGCAAGCAGCCAAGCAGCACTCTGTGTCCATCAATATCTTTTATTAATTACTAGTTATATACCTCCAAGCAGCACTCTGCGTCCATCAATATCTTTTATTAATTACTTAGTTATATATAGTGATTTGTCGTCGGGTACCGCGGGTACGGACAGGGTACATCCGTGGCGAGCGGCGGGTAAGACGGATAGACGGGTACAACGGGCATGGGTAGACGTTTTTTTTTTCAAAACCGTGCCCTTTCCGTCTCATACCCGTACCCGTTGTGGGTACACGGGTACCACGGGTACGGGTACGGATATGGGGGTATTCGGACATGGGTAGATGGGTACGGGTACGGGATTTTTTTTTTGCTGTTTTTTTTCTTTTGCTATTTTTGTTTTACAAATATATTTTTTATTTTACAATGTCGTAAAATCTGAATAATATCATTTTGGCTAAGTACAAATCTAAACGTTCATTTTAAACGAATAATATATTTTCTAAACGTTTATTTTTTTAATTATTTTAAAATAATAGATTAAATCAAAAAATAGATTAAAAATTTAAAATGAACGTTTAAAAATCAAATAATTAAAAATGAACATTTAAAATATATATAAAAAATATCTTAAATCAATTAATTTTAAAAAATATAAATAAAAATTTATCAAATTAATTACTTTAAAAATAATTTTGAATTATTTAAAAAAAAAATAGATTAAAAAATAAAAGTCCGGATGCGGGTAAACGGCGGTATGCAGTACAAACGGGTTTTTTCCAAACTCGTACCCGTTTACCCGCCTATACCCGGCACGGCACGAGTACGGTACCGAGCATGGGTACACGAGTACGGATTATACCCGGCGGGTTTTAGCAAACCCCTAGTATATACCTTTGCAGGAGATTCTTTTATTTAAATAATAAAATATTATAAAATAAAAAATTTATATTTATTTAATATTAAATTATAAATTTATCAAATTATAAAGAAAACTTATAATAAGGACTATATTTAATTTTGGATGAGATTTTTGCACAATATGAGTTAATGATTTATGATTTTTATGGCAAGAAAAGTAAATTATTTTAACATATATTATCACCATTAATTTCTTATCAAATATGCACAAAGTTGCTAAATAAAAAAATAATATTATGGAAAAAATATATGGGAAAAAATGGAGAGAAAGAGGGATCAATGGACCCGATCATATACGTTCAATCAACCAAAAATAAATATTATCTGTCTAATTGAGGGATAAAATGAGTATAATAAAAAAATATCATGACAAAAAAGGACCCTCTAATTCTTAAATAATTTATATAATAATATAGATATAGATAATTCTAGTAAGTAATTCCGGGCAGCCGGACCACTCCTTTTTGGTACAATTAAGGTAGAGTAGTCAATGACACTCTTTTGATCATTTTATCTAATTTATATTTTATCTAATAAGATGAGTATGAATAATATTTTATTTTCATTATGTCATCGAATATGGATATGAATAAGAAGTTATTTTGTTAACTTATTGGGTATGGATATGAGTAAAGGGTTTTCGTTATCCATTATCCATTGGATAAATTATATAAATATATATAGTTAAATATATATAAATATAATTATTTAATATTTTTAATAAATATATATAGTTAATTATATAAATATATATAGTAGTAAGTATGTTTTTTATGACAATTAATATGAAAAAATTATATGATTTTTGTTATATCTAAAATGTTAATTATTATTGCACTTTATTTGTATATTTATTTAATGTTATTTATTTGTTTATATCATATAAATTTTTGATTGAATTATTTTTATTTTTATCTATTATTATCTGTTATCTATCGTTATCCGAAATTTTTAATGGGTAAAAGTAAGGTATGGATAAAAAAAATTAATGGGTATGCATAATATATGGATAAAGAAAATTTTAATAGGTATGAATATAAAAAAAACTTCACCCGCACCCTACCCTACCCATTTACTACTTAGGGTAATGCAATTGGATGTTAATGGGTTTAATATTGGTAGAATTTGATCCTGACCCGATAAGGAGGGAGGGACTTTGTGGAGTGGATTGGTCTGGAAAATAATATAGCGGTCTATTTGAGTAGCTTGTATTGTATCAATTATCAGATAATAAATATCTACGCTCCATCTCAAAATAATTTATACATACGCATTATATCTCATATCGTGCATCGCATCAATTGATGTATGATACTGGAACCTTTATTCTTATTTGAATCCGTGGAGTTTGCTATGTATCTATTTTTTAAATTAAAAGAACATGTACTTACGGATATAATATTTCAATTTACAAGAATAAAAGTACGAGAAAAATCATTCTATTTTTCTTAAATTATAGAAGTTATTTTGAAATAATCGCAATATAAACTTCACTGGCGGCATGATAAGTGATTATAAAGAACAAAACCTCACAGATATTTTCATCTAGTACGTGTAGAGGTGACAATCGGGCGGGTCGGGTTCGGGATTGGGTCGGGCGGGTTGGGTCGGTTTGACTTTCTGGAAGAAATCGGGTCGGGCCGGGTCGGGTCAATTTACATGTTGTGTTTTTTCAGATTGTTGATAGATTTCGATTAGATTGAAGGCCATTTGATCTCGGGTCGGGTCGAGTCAGGTCGGGTTCGGGTTGGGTCGGGTTGGTTTGACTTTCTTTAATGTTCCTAAAAAATAGTACGTGTTATGTACCTAGCAATACACCATGTATTTTTAATATTTTATCGGTATGCTCATTCGGTTTTGATTCAATTAAACTATTAATATTTGTATGTTATCCAATAAATTCTATTCTGTGGCAGAGCTTGATTCAAAATCATAAAGCTAAAAATATTTTTATATATTATCATAATTATACTATGAATATAATAAATCTTTAACAAGTATATTAAATTTCTGCCGCAGTAATCTAATAGAATTATAGGAAGTATCAAACGGCGATAGCGATGAACTAATAATTGTTTGGCCGATAATTAAGGATACAACGCGTACAAAACAATTTTTTTGTTAATGGATGCTGAAAATATTTCTATTCTAGCTGTATCCAATTGATCACAAAATTATCATTTTTCTCTAAAAAGTCAAGGACAGGATAATGCATTTCAATCCCAACATATCACGCTTATCAGGTATCCGCTCCTACAAATACGCCAAGCACTTCACTATTAATTAAGACTTCTAAATTTAAGGAATTACACATGCACAAACACCCAGATCAGTCGGACAAGTATCCTCTATATTTCTTTAATACTTAAACTTAAACGTACAACGGACAGTTTTATAGTGAAAATAATATTTTGGTCAGAGAAATAATATTATGGACAGTATTTAAATTCAGTAAGGATCGTTTACTGTTCAACCTAAAAAATATTATAAAAATTACAGTAGCATAGAAGATGTGAATTTGGTCGGTCGTTGCTTTCTTAATCAAAGGATTTTTTTTCCCGAATGGTGGTTGCAGAACTCGCTGTAGTATGGATTGGATCATTCAAGCATTGCACAGATTTTTTTTTATGTATAATAATTATAATAATGATATTATTAATAATAAGAATGATAAAAATAAATATTTTAAATCTACGAATGACAGCGCACTATTGTCAGTGACGTATTTGTGTAAATACGTCACTATCAGTAACGTCTTTGTGTAAGTGTGTCACTATAGTATCGTGTTTGCCTAAAAACGGATTTTTGATCACTATAAATATACATACAAGTATCTATCCGTGCGGTTGCTATTTGTAGGAGATAAGCACACAACTCCCATTGACGCGTTTCAGTAAAGACGCCATCGACATTTGTCATTCGTAGATTAAATTTTTTATTTTTATTACTCTTATTATTAATAATATGATTATTATAATTATTATATATAAAAAAATCTGAGCATTGCACGCTTGAAACAGGACGTAATTGTTTTAATTTTGATAACGAGAATTTTTGCTCCCCAAAAATCTCATTGCAACCTTTTCAACCTCCGACCTCGCATATGAAATATATATATAAATTCTTTATATGAAAATCTCATGGGATGAAAAAATTTGGAGCGTTTTGAGCTTTTTAAGTCACCTTTTTTAATTTTTGAAAATCAGCTCTAAAAATAATAATAATATATTCAATACTTGAACATCATTTTTAAAAATTAAAAACGGCGACTTAAAAAGCTCAAAACGCTCCAAATTTTAGCATCCCATGAGATTTTCATATAAAGAATTTAATGAGAATGATAAATTAAAATTTCGAGATGATTTAATATGTTTTTTGAGTTAAGCTCACGGAAGGCCTCCGTGAGCTTAAACTCACGCTATCTCCACTCTATATGTATATATATATATATATATAATTAGGCTACGATGCTTTGCAAAGTACAAAAACGTTGTGTGTTTTACGCTCTATTTTTAATTTTAAGTCAAAAATGATCGATCCAAACCGCTCAATCTAATCTCCATATCAAAATTTATTAGTAAACCAAATTTTATATTTTTTGAAATTTATTTGCTATTTTTTTAGATAAGGGAAAACCAACTCTCTCTATATATATATATCTGATTTCTTTATTGATATTTATTAATTTAATCGTTTTTCCCTACCTGTCACCTGTTAATTCTGCTGATAAAATCAAAACCATTATTACATCTTTCTCTCGTCACCTTACATTCATATTGATATACTTGGGCTCCCCCTTTCCCTTGGGCCTTGGGGGATAACTGAAACTTATTATTTTATGAAAAGCTACTCCAAAGCATTAATAAAAGCTTTCTCGGACAAAACACAGGATATCATTGAAACTGCAAGAGAAACTCAAATGGAACAGAGGAGCTGCCGAGCAGGTATTCGCGAAAGGCCAGTACCACAGATCAACACACCAATAGTTAACATCAGCAGTTTTTGTTCTCTTCTATTTTCACCTTCTTTTCTCTTCTATTTTTCCACTGTCATTTTCTTCTTCTATCTTTTCTTCATTTGTTATTTTCATGTACATTATTGATTACATTTTGTGATCCCATTTAATAAAAATTAATTCTCATCTTTTTCTCAATTTTTTTTTGAATAAGTCCACTTTTAATATGAATTGTTTACCCTGTGATGGGGACATTCTCATTAATTACTCTTCCTTTTGTGAAGGCTGATTTAACTAAAGAGATGATTGTTGCGAAAACGGGTTTGAAACGAGTTGCTATTATTTTTATGAACAAGCTGTACAACACCGAACAAGCGCTAATGGTCTGAATTCACTGTCTGCTCGAGTTTGCTGATTTTGAAATGAGAACTAAATTGCATGCCATCCATTCAGTTGGATTCAATTATCAGTACATCCATTATGAGAATTCGAATCTAAATTCAACCCGTTATAAAATTAAACAGATACACTGAATAGCGGATTAATGACAGCGAGGCTAATTAATCAGAGGAGGCTTGTTTTTTTACGCCACTGCATGCAGTGGAGGTTCGCAGATTTTTTTTATTTTAGTAAATAAAATAAATAAATATAGTAAATTGGTTATCTCTCTTCACTTTTGCATTTATAGCCAGATCCGAGTTTGAAACTCGGGTCCGTTTTTTTTTACACAGAAACGAAAGAAAAAAAACCGGACCCGAGTTTCAAACTCGGGTCCGGGTAAATATTTTTTTTTTTAGGTTTTCAATATTATTAAGTTAGTTAGTTATTATGTTATATGAAATTAATTATGTTATGTAAATAATTATTATGTGATATGAAATTATATTGGATAAATGATTATTATGTTATATAAAAATTATTATTATTTTTCTGTTGTCAATGATTTAAAAATTGTTATGTTAATGCAAAAAATTGATATAAAGTCGATATAAAGAACAGTCGATGTAAATATATATATAAGAACAGTCTAAAAAAATCGATACAAACAACAGTCTAAAAAAATACATCAACGCCTACGAAACATCCTCCGAATGAGAGACGGACTATACGTGTCTCTCGGCCGAATTTCACGGCGAGGACGCTCGTGTCTTGCGTCCGGCGGTGCCTGCGTCTCGGGCACTCGGGTGGACGGACCAGGAGTGTCGTACGATGACGCGCGCGGAACATCATATTGGGTATCGGAGGTCCCAACACCCGGATCGAGGCTCATCTGACTCATGAGCTGAGAGTACGACATGAAATCTCCCTGGAAAAAATCAAACTCATCAGTCGTCGGCTCCGACCCAGGGTCAGGTGTGTCGCTGATCGCACGATCATCGGCATAGATATCGATGTCCTCAGGATCCGTCGGAAGACCTGTACGAGTAAATTACACATATTAACATGAATTAAATTATCAAAAATCAGTTAAATTAAAAATACACACAAGTTAAAATTAAAAATTTTAAATATTAACCTGCAGAAGCAAGCATCGAAGTGAAAAATATGTGGATGACATAAATCACCCATCAAATGTTTTATCTGGCGTAATTCATGCTTGCCAAACGCTGCATGTCCGGGCTTCGTAAGCCAATCAATGGCGGTGGCTGTATTCTTCACCAAACGGAACATCTGCATATATAGTTTTTTTATTCTATAGCGCTAGTTATGTGAAGAGTTTAATTAATAAAAAATATATTGGTTAAATGCTAACCGCTCGGGCACTCTGATGTGAATGTGGTACGTACGATAACTCATCCACAGGCTCCTCGGGGTGCGGTAACGGCTGACTCAAGTGCTCATCAGTGTTCATGCCATACCATATTGTAGCCATCCCTCTCTTGTAGTACCACCCCATGTACGTGTAGTGTTGGGCATAGTCGTACGGTCGCGACTCCGTGATAGGTAGCTCGGGCTCATTCTGTGCCCACCAGTAATACTCCGCCCAATCGATATAATTGAACAATTTCACATAATTAACTAATATACATATAATTAACAGTATTTGACCAAATTTAATCTAACAAATTTAAAATAATTAGGCTCATTAGTGTTAATACACAATTAAACTAATTACAACAACATATTTCAAAATTAACACAAAAAATCAACATAAATCAACTAAACCAAACTATATTAACTATATTTCAATTATCACTATAATTATACTAATTAAATCTATCAAAATTACTAATTTTGATATATTCGGATTTAAATTTTAAATCAAAAATTACCTTCGAAATGATGATCAAATTGACGAATCGACGAATTTTTCCGACTCTCCTTCTAACGATAAAAAGTTTCACGCAAATGATTTTTAAATTGGAGCAAAAATGAATTAGATCTAAAAAATTGGGGAATTTTTTTTTTGTATTTTTTGAAGAGAGGAGAAGGGAGGGGAGTGGGAGGGACTGGAAATACAAATGGGGTAGCTGGACCCGAGTTTCAAACTCGGGTCTGGCTATAAACGCAAAAGTGAGGAAAATAGATGACCAATTTGCTATATTTATTTATTTTATTTACTAAAATAAAAAAAATTGGGAGGTTCGTGCAGCGATGTTAATTAAAATTTATTTACTACGGGGAGGGGTAGAATATCAGGGCGGATTCAAAATATATCTGAGGTAAATTGTCCATCTAGATTTTAAAAAATAATATTTTTAAACTAAAATTTTGTTAATTTGGCCTGAAATTAAATTTTTGACCCCTCTAAATAAAATTTCTGTCCACTCTGGATTGTGTGATTATTTTTCACTGAGAAAAAAAATATTTAATATCGTGGATAATAAAATAATTATGCAAAAATTTTAAAATATGAAGTTTCTTAGAGGAATTTTTTTATCGTTATGATTATTTATTATTTTGATTTTGATTTTTTATTATATTTTAATATATAAAAGATATTATTTTAATGATTTTATTTAATATCCGATTAGTTAATGGGTTTAAACCCGATAAACTATTGAATCCGATTACTGACCCTCCCTGACTAAAATCCTGTATCGCCCTGTAGGATATTGTATAGCATAATATCTTGATTTTTCCTGATGGTTTTATATATTGAAGTTTCTTGCATTTTTTTGGGGGTATATCTGCAGTGTGAATTTGTTGCAATTTTATTTAATTTATATCATTGAAGCTCAATGTCATGCGAACTTTGTGCAAATCATCAAGATGAGAGCAAATCATGTCTCCTAAAAAAATGCATAAATTTGCAGCTTTTTCCGACTATCTTTGAGGTAGGGAGAAGTGGTCGATTTTAAAATTTTCATACCATTTAATATAAATTTTGTTCTTTTGATTTGCTTAATAGGTAGTACGATAACGTCAATCAAATAATGAAGAAAGCTATCAACTTTAATTTAAATAATCTATAACATATATTCTATATATTTTTTCATGTTGACTTTCTTTATTGGGATCAGGCCAGAACGAGACATGGGAAGCCTCATGTCCGTAATTTTGCAAATAACTAATAAGCTAATAAATGTTCTCTGTTTTTTTAAGACAAAAACTGAACTAATCCAATAGTGTTGTTGGCTCAACTCTACCACCCTATAAAATTAATGAAACAATTAATCAATATCAACCTTTCAAGTACCCATTACCAAATTCTTGTCCAAGCTTATTTGTCTCTGTGACCTGCCAGAAGTCTAGATGGCATGATTGTAGCATAGCGTCATTAGATTAAATTAACATATTTATAAAGTATTTATATATTAAAATTGAGAATCGATACACGAATCTATAAATCTGTCCGAGTTGGCCTATTAGTAGGATGCCCTAATTCACATTGATATTTTTAAATATTTCGTTGATAATTCATCATTTAATGAAAATATTTTTTCATTTCTAATCTATTGAAATTTTAGGTCTCATGACTTAAAAGATCATGAATATGGATAATATCCAAATACCAAATACGTTCTTTATGAAAATATTTCTTTATTTCTAAATTGAAAAAGTCTCAAACTTAAAAGATTTTTTGGATAAATCCATGTAAAGAAAAATATATTATTTTTTTGGAAGACTAAAGAAAAAACTTGTCCTGTAAAGAACCCTGCTAAAAATAATGTGCCTAACCTTTTGCAAAAAAGTACGTACTATGCTTTTATGTTTACGAGCCAAAGATTTAGCACATAGTATGAAATGAACAATCGAATTCACATAAAATTAGTTTTATTATTTATCTTTAATAACTTTATTATGTGGACTTATTTTGTACAATATTATTGTTATTTATGTTAAACAAGTTATTATTTATAGGGAGCCAATACACAAATATCATCGGGGCTACTAACTTTATTATTCATGTTAATGATTCTGTTAAGTAATTTAATTTTGCATAGTACTTTGCTCTTCGACTTAAATGAGTTATTATTTAATTTGTAGCATTTAAATTGATAGTAAAAATACTGTATAAATTAGACTGTATCATAATGGTCCTAACATGAATAATAAAATAAATATCGACAATAATATCAATGATGATACCTCCTAAATACTGCTCTTATTTATATTAATAACTTCGTGGTTTAATAATAAAAATACAATAAAAAATATTTTGCGTATTAAAATCATAAGATGAATATCAACTTATTTAACGTGCATATAGAGTCATATTGATATCTTCACCACACTTACTTTCCATTAGATATTATATCTAGTGAAGCATATAGATGGAAGATTATGCACTCGAAATCAGCATAGTTTCACATTAACAACAGTATTGATAAATAAAAGAAACAAAAAGCAAAGACATTGTTCTTCTCCGGTAGATTTTAATATTTGCATTTTTTTTCACTTTTTCCTAATAAATAAATATAAAAATAGATAATTATGGAGCAGTCCCATATATGTAATATGTTGGGCCTACACGCACGCATATTGTCGTTTGACACAATTGAGCACCACACTCCAAGAGTTGTGCGGCGGCCATGATTTGTGGCCAGCAAAATAGCAAACACAGAGAGAGAGAGAGAGAGAGAGAGAGAGAGAGAGAGAGAGAGAGAGAGAGAATCTAACATGGCATTTGTTCTCAGTGTCAGGAGCCTTCAGATGCGATGTCGTTGGCATCAGTCTCTTTCAATGAATTTTAGAAGTTATAGATTTTAAAATATATAGATATAGAATCTTTAATTGGATTTCATTACATCGAAACATATGATAAATACATCACTGTGAAAAAAAACTGTCTACTACTTTTCTGAAAAAAAGTTTTCAAACTAAAAGTTATAAAATATAAGGTTTAACTTACATATAGACTACATAAATTCATAACTAAGGGGTGAGATTTTTTTTTTAATTTCGATTTTTTTTTCTTATTTCTTATGTAAGCCCACTTATTTCATATGAAATTCATCTTAAAAAATGAATGCTAATATATGAGACCGCTTGTTTAAGAAAAGAAGAGAAAACTTGAATATACCATTATGATGATATAAATTTGCAAACAAAAAATGACATGAATAATTTGGTAGCTGAGGCCCCCTCTATCTTGCATATACCATTATGATGATATAAATTTTAATGTCAGCATCCTACATTCCTACTCTTGCTATTTTACATTTCGAGCCAGCTGAGGCCCCCTCTATCTTTCAATCCAAAAATCCGAGTCATATTCGGTCCAATGGGTTTGATACCTCTCTTCTCTTAATAGAGCCTAAATCAGCCCATGAATTTCAATCGTGCGATCTTCATTACACGGTATAGATGGAAGAACCTCTCAGTTTGGAAAATGCTGGACAAGACTCTCAGTCACTCAGTCTCAGGTACGAATCCATGCTTGGATATTCTTGCTCTCCCTCGCCTTTTCATCAACTGGTTCACGGTTCATCTGTCTCTTTCTTTTTGATAGAATGAGAGAATGAGAGAGAGAATATTTGATTATCTTGAATTCATTGATTACAATATCTAAGTCTTTATTTATAAGACTAATGATTTAACAAACTAACTACTTAGTCTAACTAACTAATTCTAATCACTAAACATCTCCTATATCATACATCACACAATATCTCCAACTAACCTATACAATTTTATTCCTATACTCTAAAATTCCCCCTCAAACTTATCGTGCGATACGTATGGTGAGTTTGCACATCTTACGAGTTCTAACATCTCGATTCATGAATTTGATCTCCAATTGCATCACGGGTCGTCTTGAAGAAAGGTAGAAGGAAGATGAGCTCTTTTGGCTCAAGAAAAACTATTGATTGTTTCATGCTCTTTTGAGACATTTTGAAACATCAAATAGAATATCTTTGTCTTTTTAACAACAATTCGAGACTCGTTTGAGTTCTCTTGAAAGAAAAGAAAAGAAGAATAAAAACTCAGTGCATGGTTTGATCGTTGGAAATTTAATTGGGAATAGATGTTTTGGTTGTGAATTGTAGGAAAACTTTGGAGAATTGTATATGAATTTGTCTTTGCATCTCAGATGGATGTAACATCTAAACAAGCCTGATATCATTCCATCTAAATTGAAAGAGGGTCCCAAGTGTCTTCAAGAAAGTATCTACAGCCCACAAGTATTGCTTCAACAACAATTATGCTAATTGGTTGTTTCTTGAAATAAGTCTCGCCGGTTGGAGCACAATTTCCACACATATAAGACCAAGCAGTTCAATCTTAGGTGCATAGTGAACCTTTACTTACAAGAACTTGTATTATAAGTACCTTACATTAATGATCCAAGATTTAGGTGCATCTTCAATGATCAAATCATTTGCTGATGAGTCTTGGAAGAATTCAAATTCGAGAGGTAGTCCTCGGAAGCCTCTTTGAACCACGAACTCCACATGAAAATCAATTGTCGAATGAAATGCAACATCGTTGAAGCATGAGAGACTCAATCGCACAACAGGCTAAGCCGAAGGTCATGGGCCATATTGAGTTCCTCCTGGCCCCGTTCAAGAGATCAGCGACTTTGGAGATCATGAACTCCACTGCCATAGTAAGACCTATCAGTTCTAGGTTTTCTCGTTCAAATCCTAGCGAGAGAACAGATGAGACGAGCTGCCTCGCGCGGTGTTGTGCATCGGAGCGGCGGTCAATTTGGAGGCGGAGAGCTAGTCACGCTGTCTCTGTTGATCGAGATAGTCGCGCACTTGCTGAGTGGAGATAGTCGTGTCGTCTCTGTTGATCGGAGAAGAAGCTTTTCAATCGATTGTTTGTTGAGGAGAGGAGATTTTAACTGCGCGATGAGCTTGAGACACTCGGACATGTAGTAGTCAGAGGAAAACAGGGCCGCAGATCAGCGTAGCAACTGATTGTGATCAGCGAACTCTAAAAGGGGATCAACGAAGTTGGATCTTGACTTGCGAAGGTGATTTCAGGGCGATGAGGAATCAACAATCTCTTAAAGGTGATTTGATTGTGATCAGCGATCAGTGATCTTGTGGAGGTGAAACAATCTTGATTTCTTGATTGTTTATTAATCGAGAGAGAGGAGGCGACATAGAGAATGTTGGAGAAGAAGTAGGAGAGAAGGTAGGAATAAAAGAGTGGAATTGAGATTTATTGTTTGAATAGAAGGAAGAATAATATAATAGAAGGTTTATTTATTGGGAATAGCCGAGAAAAAAGGGAATAAATGTTGGAATAGGTTGAGATAAGGCCCATAATTTCTGAAATAGGCGTTGACCTAATTCCAGTGGTATTCCTGCTCTGATACCATGATAGAATGAGAGAATGAGAGAGTGAGAGAGGAATATTTGATTATCTTGAATTCATTGATTACAATGTCTAACCTCTATTTATAGGCTAATGATCTAACAAACTAACTACTTAGTCTAACTAACTAATTCCAATCACTAAATATCTCTAATATCATACATCACACAATATCTCTAACTAACCTATACAATTTTATTCTTATACTCTAACGCTTTCTCTATTTTTCAAATTTATCTACAATTGTTTGTTTTGTATGATTTATCTATAATTTCAGTGAAATGCACGAGGAAGTTGAGAAAGTCAGTTTTCTAGATTGGAAATTGGAGCATAGCCACTACAAATCCCTCGTCACTCGTCAGTGGCCGCTACCATGTCACCGGAAAAGACAATTGGAACAAGTAGTTCCTTTCTTACTTACTTGAATTGTCTTTTCAATATATTGTTTATTACCAGCACTAGTTCATGCGAATATTTCTGTTCGTCGACCTGATTTCTGAGCACTTTATCAAATTTATATAGACTGGTACTGATTAACAAGGCATGTTGTTCATTATCAATCTGTACTTGTTTTGGTCTTTACCTTATTTTAAAAATGAATCCAAGAGACCTGTATTCCAAATACAGATGACTCATTCTCTGTTTCAAAAGCAATAGATGTAAAAGAAGATTCATATTTCTGGGTACTAATTAAACCACACTGGTTGCTTAAAAGCAAAATTTGTTTGGCAGCCGGTCACAGGTTATTTGGGTTTCTAGGGGCGGATCCACGGAGGCTCTCCCAATTTTTCAAGAACGTCCGAAAAACATGTATAATTTCGTAAAAAAATAAAAAAATTGTATATCTCGTCTCCCCCTAATATTTTTTTCTCTGTAGTAAATGTCTACCCCTTCAGTTTCAGCCTCCTCCAATTTAAAATTCTACTTCCGACCCCTGTGAGTTTACAAACCACTTTGAACAATCTCGAACGAACTGCATTACAAGGTGCCTGCATAATCTGTTGGAGAATAGAAACCCACAAAATTGCTCTTGAATTGATTATTTTGACAAGCGCATGACCAAAAATCAAAGAAAAGCATGACTCGATTAAACCACAAAAAGGATTTATCAGAAAGTCAAAACAGACTGGACCATGAAGCAGAATCCAACGGAAACCGAATGATTACCTGAAAATTCACATGATTGGTTCCAAACTAACTCATCCACAGTCTGGATCAATTTTATCAGAATTAGTATCCGAAATGACCCTAACCTCTACTTTATCAGCATAGAAACCCAAATGCCCCCAGACCGCACAATTCAGAAATGACCCTTACTGCAAATTTGCTGACCTCTATGATCAGTAATCAGAAGTCTACTAACCCAGATCGAGCTAAACTTGGTTTAACGTGTGATGGTGCTTACTGTTTGAACCCTGTTAGATGTAATGTCACATGTTACATTTATGGCCCACACTTTTGAGATTCTCAGATGCAACATGAGGCATGTTTAATTTAAGGAACAGTTTACAACTTTTGTACTAGTACACTTCCATACGGCAAGTTTTATTTTCTTCCTTTTTTTTTGTTCTTAATGTTAAATTAGGCAAATATTTGTAACACTTGGGGTAAAACTAAAATTTCTCCGAGCACCTGAGTGAACCTGTGGCATACATAGAAGTATTGAACAGGAGCATGTGCATGTGGAGGCCCAGACTGTAATCGTCCCAGCTATTCTTGTGACATGAAGTACGGAGTATATTGTGACATGGGATCAACTCATCCAAGATCAAGCATAAAATCCTGGCCTACAATGAGAAGCTCGATGATTGTGATGCTATGGTTTAGAAGTCAAAATATATGATTAGGTTAGTAGTTGATGCGAATGAGATGGAATGGAGTAGATTAGTTCAGTGGTCTACTGCTATAGTTGGTTGTACCAGTTGATCACGACTGTTCAGATATTTTCATGGAGTTTATTATCATTATCATCATCATCATCATCATCATCATCATTATTTAATTGACTACTTGCTTGTTGTTTTTGTTGTCTATATGGATGCACAGTTTGCTAAGTTACAGCATATAGTACCTCAACCCTGGTTCTATATTTCTTTTCTTGTATTCTCAACACAGTTATTAGCTTCATTCTATCAAGTAAATTGTTCGAATAACGTGAAATAGACATTGTCATTACTCAATACTCATTTGGTTTATCTGTTGGCTGGTAACGGTGCATTTACTGCTCAAGGTACCAGAAGATAGCACAGTGATACTTAGTACAAATACAGGAGTTTATTGCTGGATATTGCCCCCATCATGCTAATCATCTGGTACTTGGGACCACGATAATTAAATGCTGATGTTTAATGAATTTTCTTCAGAAACACTTCAGAATTGATAGATAATGAACCTTATTCTCGAACCGCCAATGCAAGGCAGTTATATTGGTATCTATAAACTCTGCTCAGGAATCTTCTCCAAATCTAAGGGCGAGGCCAAGCAGAGTTTCTCCTCCTAATGAAGGTGTGATGCAGTTGGAAACTTGGACCTATATGGATTGAATTCAAAATTTGCTTAATTATCTGCTGGCACTGATGCAGATAGCAAATCACTATAATTGTATGGCACATGCAGTGATTGAGATATACTCCTTTGGATTCCATCATTCCAAGGTGGTCACTCACTCCAAACATTTTCTACTTGTACGGTGATGGATAGTGAATCATGATTGGTCAAGATATTCACCAACTAGCTAGAAATTTAATGTGGAGAAGGTACCAACAGGCAAATTGGGCCCATATTGGCCTGATAGGTTGCCTAGAACCACCATGGCATGTCGCCACAGCAATCCCAGCTTGGGACCTACCTAAGATTTGAATACTTTTTGGGTTCTTCTTCTCCATTTATTCTCAAATCTACAGAGTCCGGCAGTTAAATCCATGGACAATGGATTAAGTTAACAATTTTTTTTTTTGTAATCACCACATATGATTTCTAAATTTTAGATTTAACGTTTAAAATATAATCTATGAGGTGCAAATGAAAAATGACGATCTAATGTATCATATTCATATGTCATTCATCAAACATGATAAAAAAATTTTAATTGCAATCCTTCCTATTTAATTACTTGCCTGTCGTGAAATAAATTAAATTATGCCCAAATAGTGAATACATCAAAATCTTTTGAGAAGTATAAAATTTATGTGAAACCTTTCTAACATGATTTGAAATTATGTTATATGGGAGCAACTAAATTACATGCCATATGTGACAAGATTTTAATTTTCATATGCATTTAAAAAGAAACTAACTATTCGTTGCCTCTCTCTCTCTCATATAAACTAGAATTTCAGTGTCCCATTGGCTGTTTGGCAGTGCAATATATCTGTCAGATAAGTAAAATATCTGACATTCCATTGAAATTCTCAGCTATCTTATATATCACGGTTGAGGACCTCAATATATATTGTATGTTATCAATGGAGAAAGATTCAAGATTCAGTGATACTGTGGAGCAATGCAATGCCAAGATGCCATACACCGTAAATAGAATTTTATGAAAGCTCAGAGGTCACATGAACTGGACTGAAAGTTGTCCTGTGAGAAGACTGCCCAACTGCACGGCCTCACGTTGCTTTGGTCGTTGGGTCCCCATTGGGGAGGGGTGCACATCTTATGTAGTACTTTATGGATGTAAGGTAACTTTATGTAAATTTCAACCGTCAAATTTATATGATAATTATATATGATTAAGACGGCAACAATTTGTGTGACGATCATTGGTGGAGCCACTCTGTGAGTTTGGAGTTCCAGGATTCTATTGAAATAAAAAAAAAATTCAGGAACTCTAGTGAAAAAAATAATAGGGACACCAGTGAAAAAAAATAGGATCTCAAAACTGAAGGACTAGTGAAAAAAAAACCCTGAGATTTTAATGAATTGTCATTAATTTTTTTTTACGAGACTCTACTAAATTAAAATCCTAGTACGTCACTGGTGATAACTATCCGTGATCAGAAAAGTGACTGTTAAGATTCACGAGCCTGAAGTACTTCAGGGCATGAGGATTCGGTGGAGAGAAGATTTAATAATCATAGGATCTTATGTTGACATTCACTGAAACAATACCTAATTAATTTATATTCTAATTAAGAGTTCACCCCTTTATTTAAGTGCCCGGCTCTTGTTATTGAATCTGAAAATTAAGCCCGTTCAAAATATTTTTGAATTAACAAAAAGATCTCAATATTATTCAACTGTGAATTTTATTTTTTTGGATGCTTTTGGTACGTTTTAATTGTATTTCGCATTTGATTGTCAATATCAACAATATGTGTATGCAAGTTGCATACTTGCATGCATCTATTTAAAAAATAATTCGTCGGCACTTGGCAGTTACTTGAGATATTAAAAGTGAATAAACACACAAATATAATATTTAATTTTTATTTCATCTATATCTATATCTATACTATATTATAAAAAATGTATGTATTGAAAACATCCATTAATTTTATTAAATAATGTGTAATGATCAAAATACTCTTAGTCAATTTATGATTGAGATTGATTAATTTTATAAAAGCAACGGTTTAGATTTTAGTCAAACCCATTTTCCCTCTTCATTCCATTTACTATTTTTTACCAAAGCATTTATAGGTCTAAAAAAAATTGTATACCAAAGAAATTAAATATCGACTATTTTTAAGTTTTATTATAAAGAAGAAAATTACACATTGTACAACCTTACTCAGAAAAAATTATTATATTTTATGTATTATCTTTTACTAAATATTAAATTAATTTTATTTAAAATCTAAGAGCTTTTATAATTAATTTATATATAAATTATATCTAATAAATATGTTATTTTTATAATAAAATTAGTATTACATAATTATTCTAAAAAGTTAGATATTAAATAATTAAATATCAACTATTATAAAATTTAATTGTAACAAAAAGAAAACTACACTTATACGATCTTATTCAGAAAAAACTATTATATTTTGTACATCATCATTGATTAAATAATAAATTAAATAATATTTTAAAATTAAGAGGGTATGCACAATGGAGTTTTATGCTAGTTTTAAAAAAATATAGATATATTTACAAAAATTGCAGAAATACTTAATAAACATAACGTATTCATCTTTTTTACCGAATAGGTATTTCAACCTACTTTTTGTTTTACTGGATATGTTATTTCCTTTGTTATTATTATTATTATTTGCATCAAAGGAGTACTTGTGGTATTAGAGTGTCAATTATTGACCGAATTATTGATTAAAGACTTGTCTTGAAATATGATCGAAAATAAATAGATCAGATATCTTAATTTTTTGATCCAAATCGGGTTAGGTCGGGTTCGGATCAACCTGACCTGACCCGATTAGTTATGATTTTTAAAGTAATTTTATGATTTAGTACTAACTAAAGTTTAAATATATATTAATTAAAATAAATTAATATTTAATTATTTAAAATAATATAAAAATAATTAATTATTTTACATCGGTCGGGTTGATCCGTAACCCGGTCGAGATAGGGTTTGGATCAAAATTTTTGATCCGAATATAATTAAGTTGGGTTTGAGTTAGGACAAAAAAAATGATAAAATAATAATGAACCCGACCCATTGACACCCCTACGTGGTATAGTTGACAGGTTGGGTAATAACTGAATTTTTTTTTTACATTTTGTATTTGTTTTCTTTTCTTTTATAATTGAAAAATAATTAAATCTTTCAATTCCCATAAAAAAATCATTAAATCTTTCAATTTCCATGAAAAATTATTAAATCTTCCAATTTCCATGAAAAATTATTAAATCTTCCAATTTCCATAAAAAACACTAAATCTTTCAATTTCCATAAAAAAAAATTGGAATAACATATCACTCACAGGACCAGGAAATTAACAATGTTAGTTTCATATTTGAAGCCTCAGTACACCTCCAATTGAACAGTAGATCTTTACCTTTCTTCCAGAACTTCCCTACATCTAAACTAGCTGGTTATGCTTCAAGAACATAGGATGGCTCTACGAACTTTGGATAAGCAAACGAATACAAAATTCTTTTCTCCATCAAATGTCCCAGCACCAAAATGGTCGACGCCAGCTGAAAGTGCCTACCGACGTCATTCTCCCATTAAAACCCAAACAGTCTCCACCAATTGGATTGATGAATCCAAAACCTTCATTTATAGACTGCATAGGTGAAGTAAGACTAAGAGGATTCAGGTGGAATGTCTCTATTTGTATATCTGTTATGCACAAAATCATGGAAGCACCTCACACTTGTATATACCACTTCAATCTTCATATCGTTCTTTGTTTAGTGGAATAAATAAATTATTTAGAATAAGACCAGACATTCTTTTAGTAATTTTTTATAATTGAATTTTAAAAAATCATTAAAATAGAGAAAAAAATATAGATATATTCTTGAACTTATAAATCTATCATGTTTTTAAATTTATGCAATTTAGTTATCATTTATAGTCCATCAAAGACCATTAAAATTTTATATAATTTATAACATTTATAATTAATTATCACTGATAAATTATTAAATAATAATTAAATTGGGTGAAATTTAGAACGGTATCGATTTATAAGTTGAATGAATGCCCTGATATTTTAAAATATTTTTTAATTTATTGAAAGTGTCATTGCCAAAATTGTTAAAATAACGAATTGTCGAGTGATCCCTCTACATTTACAACGAATGTGAAGCGCAATCGAGATATAACTTAGTGGGTCCTACCGAAAAAGCCATTGGGCCCAAATCAGCAGATGGGCTGTTTAACATGACGAGACAATTCTGTAAGTTCTCTTGTTGATATGTTTGGCAAAAGCAAACGTTCATATTAATGTTACAATTGCAATTTGCGAATTTTGCAGTTAGTCTAATATAATATAACACAAGATCCAACAGCTGTACTACAAAATTGCGGTGTAAATGAATAAATATTGTATTAGATAATTTTCTAGTTAATTAGTTAATTACTTGTTCCCCTCAAATTGTGTTCTTCGTCCATTATCAAATATCAATTGTGAGTAATTTTAGCATTTACAGTCGCCCCAATTTGAGCAAATGTGTTCACGACCCCTATTTTGTTTTCTAAAAGAGTTAAAAATATAATTTTGTATTTTAAAAAAAACTGAAAATGTTGCTCCGACTTTGTGAAAGCATGTGTTTGAAAAAACAAATAGATTCCTGCGGTTAGAGAGCTGAAAAAAAAATAAAAAATAAGTTTTAAGTAGGGATGTCACTGGATAAGGTATTGGATTGAGTGGAGTTATTTTCATTATTCAGATAAAATTATTCTTATCCATACCATAGGTTTATCCATTAAAATTAGATTTATCCATATCATACCTTTACCCATTAAAATAAATATTTAACGAAACAATAACATACGCTAACAGATAATACTAATATATTACTTAGTTTATCATCATATATTTTTATATACAAACTCATTTTTTTCATACAAATATATCTTTATTTTGTTAATATAAAATTAAAATATAACTATACAATAAATTCTAAATTGAGTCATTAAAAAATAAAAAATAAAAAATGCAAACATCTCTGGTCAAACTTTTTAATGAGAAAATAAAATATATTAAAAATAATAATAATATTTTGTCTAAAAAAATCTTATATTATCTCATTCAATCATTTTAATAAGTACTCTACTAAATGGGTTATTAAAAATGATTTTTAATATAAGAATTAGTGAACCCATTTAGAAATGATTTAATAGTAACGGTTATTATTAAAAATCATTTCTAAATGGGTTCACTAATTCTTTTTCTTTTTCTTTTTGCCTGACGATGTCATAAATTTTAGTGATATTTTTTAGTAAAAACCGTTTGAAGGACGCTTTTTGTAATGATTATTATAAAAACCCAGTATTAAAGGATTTTAATATTTTTTACTTACAATGTCAGAATCCATTAGTAAAGATTTTTTAACTAAAAACTATTTTTTTATATAACATTTAGAGCATCAACATTGGTGACGATTGTCAAAAGCAAAATTTCATGTCACGTCATAAAATTGATAATCTATTTTAAGAGTGACATCCCTGAATGAAATAAAATTATCAAAATGACACAATCATAATTAATTTTCTACTTCTCCGCTGACGTGGCTTGTCAAATGGACTATCAAATTTAGACAATTATATAATTTTGTCTAGTCTCTACATCCCTGAAATTCAAATGATAATTATCAAATGAGATTTGACAATCAATTTGACAATGAAATACGGATGCTCTTAGTAATGATTATTATAAAAAAAAACATTACTAAAAATATTTCACTAATTGAAAGGGTTGTAATATTTTTTCCTGACAATGTTAGAACCCTTTATTGAAAATCATTACTAAAGTTTTCTTTATTTTTTTGGCTTTTCCTATCTGCTCTTTATTGACAGTTTTTCATTCATTACCGTTAAAGAAAACTTCAACAATATTTTAAAAATGTCACCATCTAATTTAAGTAATGATTTTCACCATAAATCATTACTAAATGAGTGTTATTAAAACTCATTTTTGTAGTTTTAAGATGGTGAAATCTCAAATTTCTCAAATCTATACTCCAAAAAAAGTGTTAAGTTTACTGTTCTCTCTTATCCATGCCGCGTCATATTTGTTTAGAACCGTTTGATTCATTTTAGTTTCTCTAAACTCTATATCATCCAACGGTTGAAGATGCTTTCCCTGATAATTTATCATTTTCTTTGTGTCGATCTCTTCATTTCCTTCTACATTTTAAGAATTTAATGCATCTGTACAGAGTGCATGTCATACGTACATTTATAAAAAAAATATATAAAAAGTGTTTGTAGTTCGGAATTTGAACCGTTTGTGTATTCGTGAAAGAAAGGTTTTCTGTCATTTCTTTAAGTTTGATCGACCATTTATACATTGAATTTCTTTTCATTGAGTGCGATCGACTGGATGATTTAATTTCTAGCTAGACAAATTTTACTTTTCCATTTTTTTTACTGTTGTTATATATTGTATAATATATTATTTAATTTAATTGAAGGTCGCATATTTTACATGTATGGTCATGAAATTTTGTCACAAAACAAACCAACCCGTTGGTCCTAGAAACAGTGTTGGACGTATATAAGGAAATACATCATATATAGCGTAATAAGAAAGTTAATAAAAAATATTACGTAGACACATTATATTTGTCTTCAAAGAGAAACAAATGGAAAGAGATAAGTTCATTTTTATTAATTATTCCAATTTCATTTTATATAATTCTTTCTTTTGGGGGCGGCACAGCTGTAGTTAAAAATATTATTCTAACGAATTTGGATAACAGGATAGGAAAAAGAAATTTCCACTTGTGAGGATCTAGATTGCGATGAGAAATTTACATGATTTAGGAACATGGCATGTGCATGGTGGCCACACGGCCAACACCCAATGTAGAATGGAGCTGTTATCTTGAAAAGAAGAACCCTAGTTGATAAATCATTATTTATTCCAGAGTTAGCTTTTAAAGCTAGGCAGCTAGCCGACAATTTTTTTTTTTTTGAGGAAAAGCCCATAGGCCGCGAGAAGTTTAGGTAGTCGCACTATTTTTTTTTTTTGATTGATAGTTGCACAATTTAATTAATTTCAAAGGCACCTACTATTTTTATATACATATAGTACTTGATAGTACAGGCGATGCACGGAGTGGCATATTATGTGCGCGCATGTAAATTTAATTTTGCCTTTTGCTACGAACAAACCATGCGAGCCGTTTTAAGTTTCTCCCCAATCACTAAAGAAAAGGGATCGGTTGACATTGGGTTATTTTGACAATTTTGATAATGGATCTTTAAATAAATAGAAAAAAATCTTAAAAATAGAAAAAAACTTATAGATGTGTTTTTCTACTTTCAGATTGATGATCATTCAAATTTTATATAATTTCATTATCATTTGATGGTCCATCAAACACCATCAAATTTTCATATAATTTATAACGGTTTCAATTTAACGGTCTTTGATGGACTATCAAATGATAATGAAATTGCATAAAATTTGAATGACCATCAATCTAAATGTAGAGGAACACAACTATAATTAATTTTTTAAGATTTTTATAATATTTATTTAGAAGTCCATTATCAAGGTTGTAAAAATAACCCATTATCAATGGATCCCCACTAATCACTAAATATGCTCGTACCAATGCTTATCCTTTTTCAGACTTCTGCTATTTAAAACAAGTATTTTGGTAAATGTTGTGAGTTTACAATATATCAAAAAAAATTCCAAATTAATTATGTAGTGAACATTTAATTAACACAAAATTACAGATATTACCACATATTTGTCGAGTTAAAAAAAATATAATGTGGCTTATGTGTTAATTACTGTTCTAGATTGTTCGTTTAAATGAATGAATCCGTTGAAACTTTTTATCTTGACAACTTTCACAAGGCATTTCTTAATAATATGGAAATAAAATTGGAAAATAGAGTAAAAAAACCAACATGTCTTTCACATAGATTGATTGTTTAACTGTCATTCTAAAATAATTCTATGCATGCTTCATAAATTTATGTCAAATATAATAAAATTGCAAATTTATGCATTAAAATGGTGAAATTTTAATTATAAATTATTTTTTACGGCTGATGAAGTTACCAAACTAGTTCATTGCCAGTAAATCGTCTCCCTAAATAAATATTATGTACTTGGTGTTCTTAATTTGGTTATATGATAAAAAAAAGACCAATACTGATAAAATGATGTTTAAATTATATCTAATGTAGATTCTAAGCTAGATCCTTACACTAATTAGCTTTACAATAATTTCTAATTTTACGTACACAGGGCGATTCACCACACGCCTCATTTAGAACATTTACAGTACGAACCTTCACAGTTTTGCCTCAAATCCAATCAAATAAAATTTCATATACGCAGATACGCTCATCTACTGCAATGAATCGCGCCTATATAGAACTCCAAATGAAATAAACAAATTGCCCCTCGTCTTGAATGAATCAATTGTTGCTAACTAATAATTGGACACTCATAAATGTGAGTTTTATTCGCATTTCTCTCACCTTAGAGATGAAATGACAGAACAGAACACAACCTCCTCACAAGGTATGATCAAGCCCATGTCATAATCAAAATTGAATTCCTCCTCGGCTCGTCGGAGCAAAGACTGAAAAACAGGGTTAGAAAGGAAGGAAATCGGTAGGACATATCTTCTTCTATAGTCGCCTACATAGACGACAAAATGACCTTTCGGCACGTCAGAAGGAAATGTCTCATTGCAATCAATTCCTTGCTTTCGGCCCAAACTGGAGCAGCGTTTTAGTATCTGCTTCAGTCCGGCTGGCTGAGAGACCTTGCTTTGTCTTCCCATAACCATTTCAATTGCTGAGTGTAATTAATTAGTGTGACAGATAAGTTTTAGAGAGAGATCAGGAGGGTTCTGTTGGAGGTGGTGGGAAGTTGTAGAGGTTGTAACTTGTAAGGGGTTTATAAAGGAAGTACAGAGTGATAGAAGAGAGCATGGCCACGTGGGGTGGGGTAGAGCTCCGGAGGATGGAAGGACATAGAGGACGCTGGTGTGTGGGTGGGTGTGATTGTGAGTATTATTTGTGAAATTTTAAGTGTTAGTGGTGAATTTTGAAAGGAGAAAAAAATGATACAGGGGTTCAACTTTCCATGGCCCTGTTCACTCTTAGATGGACATAAGGGCCCCTTCTAATTATAAACTTATCTTTTCTAAAAATATAAATTTTAAATGTTCTAGTTGGATTTTCGTAGTCAAATATTGCAGTTGGATTTATATTTGTTAATTGTTGAATTGATATCAATTGACATTTGAAACTGGATTTTGCATGAAATTGAGTGGTGGAGACTTCATCAGAAAGAAAATATATAAAAGGGACCACAATAACTGCACATCCCTTAAATGAGAACTCATAACATGGATGCGGTCCACAGTGGTCCAGATTTAACATGGACCAACTTTGTTTCGGTGCACCAATTGCAGTGGGAGAGCTTCATTAGGACTGGAGGTGGGCTACAGCCGCCAAAAATTTTAAAATCATTAAAATGTATGTATTAATGATCTACCATAATCTAATATAATGATGCTGTAATCAGGCTCCCAACAAAAATCAGAGACCTGGTTACATGGAGTTAGCCACTCATTAATTTAAACCATGCTTCTTCACTGACCAATTGGTCCAATTGGCAATAGGTTGTAAATTAATGTCTAACGATTTAGATGGGTCAACTGTTCATAGATTTAATATATGCGTAACTTTTGCCAATTGAAGTGTAAGTCACCGCAGCAACCAAGCTCCATTTTTGTTTCACATTAACAAACTTTTGTGTACCGTTTTATTCGAGGCAAAGAATTTATTTTCAAAATGATTATATGTGTTTGTAATTTTTTTCATTTTTAAGATTCTTAATGAATTTATTTGAGAATAATTGTTAAGATTGTCAAAATAAATTGATTATCAAGGAATCCCCACCGACTTTACAATTGCCTATATATATAAATGTAAAATGTATGTCAAAAAATTAAGAAGGTGGTATGTTATAAATTGTTCCTATAAGAATCCGTCTATAATTTAGTGACAAGGACAATATCTTCCGTATGAAAGATGACAGATTCAAAATAATTTAAAAGTTGTATCTTATACTTTTATCTTTACTAAAAAAATGATTTAATTATATATATCTAAAATAGATAGTTGAGAAAATTCTATGTTCCCAAATATTGATAGTTACATACCACTTAGAATGGACAAGCGTACTTAACTTCTCGTTGGCATATATTGCTCAAACGCATTCGTTGATAGATCGAAAAATGTCTAACCTAACTATTTTGAAACTTACAAACATCATATATTCTTCCTTGTATTTGTATGTATGGACCAGATAAAGATAGCAAGGAGAAGATATTCGTTATCAGAGATATCAAGGAGAAGGAGAATCGTTATCTAGTTAAAATTTGTCGATTAGTTTATATATATATATATATATATATATCAATAACATTATTTCATTAAAATAACGTTTTCATTGATCTGGTATATATTATTCTGGAGATTAATTTGAATGTGCGCTGCTACACAGTGAGATAAGATCTACACTAATTGCAGTTCATACTTAATCGCAATAGAGTATCTAAAATATAAGTTGTTCGTAATCACATGTTCACAACCAAAGATTACTACGTAAAATGGTAAAATCATAATGTTCCAACAGGTGGTATTTGTGTAAGCCCATCTGTTTGTTAGTGGGAGTAAATACATTGTAATATAGGTGTAAGAAGATATAAATGCAGTAATTGTACTTTCAAATTAAATTATTGTTTATATTAGTTTGTTTCAGTATAACTCGAAAGAAGAGTTAGAACTCTTGCGACTTCTATTCTAAAGAAAATAAGGAAACACAAAATATTTTACAAATAAAACCTTCCAAACATCTGTGTTACAGTGTTAACTGTTGATTATATTTGCAGCTGCACAAAACTTACAAAAAGAAACAAACAGCCCAAAATAACAACTAATACTATAATATAACTAGTAAAAGAACTGGTAAAAGGTCATGATCACAACTATAAACTATTTGTGAATAGACGCACAAAAAAAAGGAGCCGTTGAATTAATGACGACGGAATTCGTTAGTGTAGAATTATTCAAATTGCTTATCAGCGATGGAGATGCTCTTATTTACTTCTGTTGCATCCACTTAATTAATAGTCATATTGTACTAATACATCTGCATCTATCGGATTTCGTTTCAACAAAATGGTTCATAGTGTTGTTTTGCAACAGAAGCAATAGCATGACTTCATTTTATTATTAGGTCAGTTTTGCTCTTGCATCCAATTGAATATATAGATTATTTTTTGCAAATAATGAATATTTTAAAATACAAATAATAGTTATTTTAACAAACACGATAATTTTCATGATTTTTTTTAAATTCAAATAAGATTGAAAATCTAGAAGTTCTAAATATTTTATGAACATATGGTCTAACTATCAAATTGCATGCAATCAAAAAGTTTGTTTTATGAACCATTAAAAAACATTAATTTCATAGCACCCAAAACTTGTAGCTCGACGTATATACATCAAATTACCATATTTTAAAACATATTTTGGATAATTTTTTGTCAGGTTAATATTGGGTATAAATTTAAATTTAATTTGTAAAGATGTCGAGACAATAAAAAAATTGTAAAGAAATTCTCTCTCCTGATGTAGTTTCTTATATATGTTGGGTGTTATATTCAATTGGTTGTTTCATTGACACTTTCAGTTTCATTGGACATCTAATAATTAACGAAACTAACTTTCAGACATCTTTTGGTCTAATTATTTATTATTAGAGATTTTATCGAATTGTAGTTGATGATTTATTTTAATATTACATATAATCATGTTGAATGATTATTAACAATTGTAAGCAATAGTATAATTCACAAACTAGATAATTTATATATTACCATGTAATACATTAAGCAGTATATATGCTATGAACTTGCTAATTTATATAGTAATATGAATAAAACATATAATTTCAGGGTATTTGCTAATATTTCATTTAATCAATCTTTCATTTGTTTTATGTTGTCAAAAAAGAGCCTAAAGTAAAAAAAAAGAATCAAATTCATCATATATATAAGTTCATAATTTTCAAACCGAACTGAATTATTCAAATGGAAAATTGTATCTGTTTTGATCAGAATAAAATTGTTCTACTAACCAAATTAACATACCGATTAATTAATAAAAAAAACTGGTGCTCCAAAATTAACTGTTTTTTGCTCTCTCTCAAACTGAGGAAAAATTACTAGGAGAAATGGAAAATTGATGGAGTAACAGAGAAAGGGCAAAACATGTGCAAGTAGGGGACACACAATTAATGGATGAGGTTCAGTATTAATTATCACACCAAGGACGCCATTTTGTACAATCCGTGATGCTCCTCAACACTCTTCCCTTATAAGCTTTATTCTTCTATGGCATCTGTCGCTGTGGTCAATCACGAGGTTGCTACTGATCATAGTAATAAGTTCGTGATTCGTAAAATATTCGGTGAGATTAAAAATTTAACGTTCGGATATAATACGGGTATAATTTAAAAATAGTTCGTTTCACATAATATAAATAAAATATATATTATATTGATAAAATATTAAAAATATATTAAAAACTATAAAATTATGTATAAAATAAAATATAATTTTTTTTGCCGAATAATTCGCGAATAAAATATTTTTTTGCCTAAAAAATACACTATATATTAAACTGACGAATTATTCATAAAACATCCGGTTATGAATGAAAAGCGAATTATTCACGAATAATTCACGAGTGTTGTTACTACGCTACTGACCCCATAAATTCACCAATGGATGTAACAAAAACTGAATTCCGCAGAACATGGCTGGTGGATGAAATAGTGAGTTAAGTGGCACCATGTATTTTTTTTTAGAAATAATAATAATAAATACAAAATTAAATAGGAAAAAAATGGTAGAAGGTGCATCATTATCCACTTCAGTTATTTATCCTAAAAAAGAAAATTAATAAAATATTAGCTGTTTGATTATTCTCAGCAAACATGCACTATAGAAAAATGTTAGAGAAAACCTTTATAGATGATATTACAATTATTTATTATTTAGCTTAAATGAACTATTATTTTGTTAGAAAACTTAGTCACAT